>JAACJN010000316.1:0-50164 GCA_013368555.1 Collybiopsis confluens
TAGACTGTCCATCACAGTCATGGCATGTTGAATGTAGTCTGTTGTATCGGCGACCATGCTTCCTCCGTCTCCTATACTACCACCGCTGGGGATCGCGCCTTTCACATTCGTCGCGAGTCCGACGGCAGCTTCAATGACGCTGATTGAGGCACCAGCGCCTCCGTTGGGGCTTTTACTTCGCTTTCGTAGACTTTACCACGGCCATGAGTGTCAAGCCCGAAGATCTCAGTAGGTATGTCTTGCAAAGGTCCAGAGTTATCGTCCACAAACCTTGTATACGAAATCAGAGGAGGAACAAGTACTAAGAGATTAGAGTGCATACCGGAGGATTTATTCAGCCCCGTACTGAGAGAACTTGGGAACGCGAGCACTAATTTTATAACTCTCCTGGGATCTACAAGAATGCCGTATTGGGCTGCATAAGCTATTTTCAGCAACAATGATATAGAGGGAGAGAATTATTAAGAGGCCTACAATAGATGCTGCCTTTAGATTACGTTCGGTAACATTCCGTAGAGGGTTGACATCTTCCCTTGCTCGTCCGGTAACTGCCGATAGATATATAGGTATCGAGGAACAAGAATTTGAAATGATTTGCTCACAATATGGACGTTTTCCCGAGATCAGGTTGAGGACATTGTCCTGCAATATCCTACCCCATTGGGCGCCTTCATTCGGCCAGTCTCTTGAAAATCCTACGACCTTGACACTGCGCTTTTCGATGTCCGGTATTTCGTGCCAGCTCCGTGAGCTCCGTCACCAAAGCTGACCATGAGAGAACACTATAGACTACGCAAAGGTGATGAGAGTGGTACAAACAGATAACTTTGAACAAAGAATTACCCATGACTCCCCGACCCATTCATAAAATTTGAACGGGCCCAAGGCGATAGTGCTCTCAAAATTGGGAGCAGTAGCTCCGACGCTGATTTCAGGTTGTACGTTGGCCATGATGGTTTTCTCTCGCTTTCAAGATTTCATCCGCAGGCTTTAAGCCAGCTGGCGAGCTATGATTGATATCTGATAGATAGTCGTTGGATGATAAAGTTCTGTAGGCTGCAACAAAGATGTCTGTCAACGAAAGGTTGAAATTAGCGTTGCTCTGTGAAAAAAGAAACAGGCGAATGGCGCTTGCCATTGATGTACCCGCATCCATTCTGAGTTTGCCACCCATTTCACTAGAATGTCCACATAGGACATGTTCTCCGTTTCACCACCAACCACCTAACCCACCTTTCCTCATTGCTGACCACTCTAGCGACATTGTAGCGGCCATCACCGACTCAGCATGACGACCCAGTTAGATAGGGTGCCAACTGCCATATGTTCAACACGTCCATCTTCTGAAACATCATTGACATTGCCTCCAGAGAGCGCGTAAAAAATGAGTGATTGAAGTCTGGAGTCTGGGGTCTGGCCGTCAGTTTGAGCGTCGAACTCGTGCTTTCACGTGATGATTCAGAAAATGTCGCCACCCGTCGCGGTTTCATGCCAATCACGATTTGTATTTGTGTTTCTTTTTTTCAGCCCCCATCCTTGACCTTCGCTGCAAGCTCCACCATTCGATGACAACGACAGCCTCGCACTCCCCCCCTTCCTCGCGAATCTGCTCACACTCATTTTTTTATGATAAACCTCATGCCAATGAATGGATGCAGGCTCTTGAATCAAGCTCATCATCATACCCACCTATTACTCAAACGAGTTTTAACGTCAATGGTACGGAAGGATGTCGGTCGGAAATCCAGCTTTCACGCTGACTCATCCGTGTTGTCATTGGACCATCGTTATTTCTACGTCCACCACGACCCTTATTATTAACAGCGTTTTCGTCCCCTTTCACCGCTCATACAAAAACGTTACCTCTTTCCACGTCATCTCCTTCCTGCGCCTTAGAGTCTTCAACCAGAACTAGCCAGCATGTCGGAAACGGAGATCAAGAAATCCGAGATTACCCTGTATACTGCTCCTACACCTAATGGCTTCAAGGTCGCTGCCTTCATGGAAGAGTTGAAGAGTGCTTATGGATTTGAATACGAGTGCGTTTCTGTTTTTTTTTTTCAAAGGAAGTGGTCGTTCATGATATACGCATCTGCTTTCAGAGTTCGGGCAATACAGACCGCTCATTTGGAACACAAAGTCAGCCAGACCCCTCTGCCATTTTCTTATCTACCAAGACGGATCATCTTAGGAACCCTGGTTTCTTGCTATCAATCCCAACGGTAGAATCCCCGCTATCGTTGATCGTAGCCGGGACAACTTTGCTGTATTCGAGACAGCAGCGATTTTGTTGTATCTTCAAGAACACTACGATCCGGAAAACAAGTTTGGGTGGGATCCGAAGGAGAATCCGGATGAGTATACTGAAATGTTGCAGTGGATATTTTTTGCGGTTCGTCTTATTCTTTTTTTCGGTCTGGATTAAACTCTGATACTAGGGGGATATATGTAGCACGGTGGTGTGGGGCCTATGCAAGGACAACGTACATATATTCTTCCACAAAATTCTTGTCCTACTGACCCTCCCGGGCTAGTGATGCACTTCCGCAATGCAGCTACCGAAAAGATACCTTACGGAATTGAACGTCAGTGATCATTCCTGTTGTGTTTTGTTTCTTGTTGATTGACTCCTTGGTACAGTATACATGAATGAAGTTAAGCGTCTATATGGTGTACTTGATATCCGACTTGGTCAAGACCGAGATTACCTCGCTGGGCCCGGAAGAGGCATGTATTCTATCGCTGATATGAACGTTTTACCATGGTAAGCCTGGCGTTGTTTAGAGCTTTTTTTTTTCACCTCGAACCAGGTTTCGCATTCGGGAGTACGCCGGAATACCCTCCTTGGAGGAGTGGCCGAATGTCAAGGCACGTATTTGAAACTTTCTCTTGGATAACGAGCTGACTTCCTTCTGTGTAGAGTTGGTGCGAGAACAACTTGTCTCGACCGACTTGGGCGATTGCGGGTAATGTTGGCCGGGACAGCACTAATGCTAATCTCTATCGTGTGGAGTGAGTGGGCTGTTTCGTTAGTTGTGTCCTGAGGCCGTCCTTTATTGATGGGTTTTTGAATGTAGAAACAAATGAAGGGAGAAGGAAGAAGGCTAGGTGGGACTCGATATATAGGATTCATGACAGTCTTTCACTGGAATGCATATAGATTTAATGTGCTTGCTATTCATGTACACCGTCACGGCAGCGGCGCCGCAACAACACGCGTGACGCAATATCACGTGAATCTGCTTTAATAAGGTTGAACAGGAAAGCGGCGCTTTCGTTTTTTGCAACCACCATGGGTCACAGAGGCTATTTCATCTATCGCTACCAAGGACATTTTTTCGTCAAGTATCTCAGCAATGGTTCCTTCCCCGCGCTAGAGGGCGTGGGGGCTGCAGCTGAAATTCCTCGGGATGCAGCTGAATTCGAGGCTTATGTGTCGAGCAAAAAAGAGGCGCTGCTTCAAAGGATCCTGAACCTGCACAAGAAAAGGGTTGATGGTGAGGAAGATGGTGACGAGGAAGATGATGATGATGAAGATGACTGGAGTTTATTCAAAATCCAGAGAGAACTACCAGAGAAGGACTGTTTCATCGAATGGACATATGAAATCGACCTTGATAACTATGTTTTCCATGTGAATGAACAGCCGGTGTTTGACCTCAGAAACATGCCTTATGGGGAGGAATTTGTCTCTTACCTTGGTAAGCTCCATCCTCTCGCATAGAACTCCTAGTGGGCTGAACTAGACACAGACGGTTCCGGAAGACCCCCACTCAAAATCCCTTCCCGATATCGTTACAAGCTACCTGCACCACCGCCCCTTTCACCCGACACGCTTGCACTGTATCAGAATTCGGTATCCTCTGTGGAAAGCACTCATCAAGTGCTTGATATTCCGGCCCAAATGGCTGCGGTTGAGCAAGTACGAATGACGATGATGCAGGCTTACATCAGAGGCTCGATGCCTTCTTTCTTTCCGTCCTTCGAACTGGCATCGGACGGTATGTTCCCCGGCGTCCAGCCTCGAATCGCTGCCATATGTAGCGTGTTCTGTCGTCCGCTCATGTTGGATAACGACCAGTTCGGAATAGTTTTAAGGATGTTCCATCTTGCAATAGAGATCCAAGAGCCGTATGAGTGGATCGTGGAATCTGAATTCTGCATCCTTATCACGCAGCGGCTTGACTCCGAGGTCAAACTACAAGGCTCAGTTGCACAATTAGTGCAAAATGTCTCGCGCCACTTTGAGCGCAAACAGACTCTAGACCTTCA
Source organism: Collybiopsis confluens (assembly GCA_013368555.1). NCBI lineage: Eukaryota > Fungi > Basidiomycota > Agaricomycetes > Agaricales > Omphalotaceae > Collybiopsis > Collybiopsis confluens. Next base: position 4,273 of record JAACJN010000316.1, read on the forward strand.
CGTTTTTTATGGTGCCATCCTCTCCCTTCTCATGTTTCTATCGTGCGTCTAGAAGTGGTCGATCGTGGTAGCGGCTCTGGTCGAGTCTTCACCGTCAAACACACTCCCGCATTACAATTCATCCCCTCGCCTTCATCCACCAATTCTTATACACCTGGAATCGAAGCGCTCGCCCGCTTGGGGCATATGGTCCTCAAACGAGCCTTACAAAAGAGACTGATCATCAACAATCAGCGATCTCATATTGCCAACTTTAGCGCCAACTTGAAGATCAATGAACTTCCCCTCGAGATCTGCCTACAGATTGCGAACCATTTACACCCATATGCCCTTCTCAACAATCCATTTGTGACCGTATCGCGTTGTTTCGCGCAAGCTTCCTACGAAGTCATGCTTTTCCCTTTTTTAAGCACTAGGGATAATAACTGGTATCGTGCCGAGCTCGTCGCTTCGGAGATTGTCCACGTCAAGCAGAGCTCCAAAATAGGTCTCGCTGGGGAACTCTACCGCGAAACCTTGGTTGCGCTTAGTCTTCAAACCTCAGAGCGCATGCTGCTTACCTTGGCTCCTAAGCCAATAAAAAAAGGTAGAAAGGGAGTGCAAGATGAGCATGCAAGGGGAGAATATGACTTTTATTCTCCGGAATTAAAAGTTGGGATTGTTTTTGATGCTAGGCCGTTGGAGAAATGCAATGCCGGAAGTGTTTAGTAGAAATTTTCGTATGGACACTTTCTTGATGTACAATTATTAGTCTACCTCGGCTAATTGTAAAAACATTTACATTGATCGTATCTTGGTGACTTTCCGTCCATAATTCCTATATGTACAACACCAGGTCCACAAGAACAAAAGTTTTCCGGTTCGGAAGAGTGCTATCACAGTCGCCAGCGTCGCCATCGAAACGGGACGAAGTCCGGTGATTCATGGTGCACAGCATTTACGTCTCTTCCTCTGTTCCTCGGCGATTCTGGTCGAATACAGCACCATGAGCCGGGATTGGAGCTCAGAGTCAACAGTTAGGGCAAGTCCGATAATTTATCGTGCTTTCGCCCAGTCTTGACTTTTGCGCAGGATCCATACCGTGGTGGCACGAACAATCCACAACTGTTTGCCGGCTCGCATGATTTTTCGATTACTGGAGGTACTTTCGTTGCTGGAAACCTGAACGTAGATTTCAAGCAGGAGGAAAGAGGTTTGCACACTCATTGTCGACTTTCATTGCACTTCACGAATCAGAATCAATTCGGAAGGTCTCCTCCTGTTGTACCAGTCCGCTTGTACATCTGCCCTTTTTAATGCCGAAGCTCGCTTTCCACCTCCGCTCTGCCATCCAGGGACACGAGAATCCATCTTGGACGACCTGAAAAGCTGGATTGACTCTCCTGATCCCAGTCACAACATCCGTTGGCTTTACGGTCCCGCCGGAGCAGGCAAATCTGCCATCGCTCAAACCCTAGCCGAGACCTGCGCGAAGGATGGTGCTTTAGTTGGGACCTTCTTTTTCTGGCGTAGCGATTCTTCACGCAATAATCCCCGTCAATTAGTCACTACAATTGCATTTCAATTGCTCCTTTCCATCCCGGGATTGCGAGCCATAGTCAATACCATACTTCTAGAGAATCCCTCCATCCTCACCTCGTCAATTGAGACTCAGTTTGATGAATTCATCCTTAAACCATGCATAGAGCTCCAAAGGATTTCGGAAGCGGCCAAGCCTTCATCTCGTAATCAAATAACCAGACACTCTCGAGTACTGATCTTGGACGGTCTAGATGAATGTCTGGACACTCAAGACCAGTTACGCGTCCTATCCATTCTGGGGAAGGCGATAGAGAGGGGCATTCTTCCATTCCGGGTATTCATTGCTAGCCGACCAGAGCCTCGAATCAAGGAGGCCTTTGTTAATCCGCCGTTCGACCACATCTGCGTCTGGACATGTCTCAATGACCAATTCCAGGCATCTCGCGATATCCGGCGTTATTTGCAACAACAGTTTCGCAACATTCTCAAGCGCCATTCGCTCACAATGGAGCATATTCCTCGTCCATGGCCCACACCGGGACAAATTGAACGCCTTGTAGAAAAGGCATCGGGCCAGTTTATCTATCCCTCAGTCGTCCTCAAATTTATTAACGATGATGGTGCTGTCCCCGCCAATCGACTCGACGTTGTACTTGGCCTTGCACCATCCGGTGACATTGATTCGCCGTATGCTGATCTCGATGCTCTCTATATTCAAATACTATCAGCTGCGGTCAACAAGAGACTACTCCTTCGAATTCTGGGTATTCTTCTTGTGCATCAAGAGATGAAATATCAATCCGATAACAATCAAGTGTTCCTTAGGACACTTATTCAGCTTCCCCTGGGTACACTTCGAGCGACTCTATCCAAGCTTCACTCCCTCTTTCTCGAACCTGCACCTATCGAATCAGGTTTTCAATTTTCCCATGCTTCTTTTGCAGATTTTCTACTTGATCCAAACCGGTCGAAGCAGTTTTTCATTGACCTTCCAATCTATCATGATTATATGGCTCAACTCTGTCTGAACATTCTACTTCAACACCCGTTCCATATTGACGACATTTTCTCATACGCTAAGCTCTACTGGGATGGACATTGTGTTGCGGCTATAAGTGCAGAGAATAACAAGATTCCTAGCTCTGAATTGGTCTCCAAGCTCTCTACACTCGATGTATACACTGTGGCTGAGCGATTAGTCGTGCAGCAATATCTCCTGTACGCAAGCGAGTCCGGGGCTAGCATGGGTGAACATTGGATACGTTTTCTGAAGGGAGCTCACAGGGTCATGGTTTCAATGCAGGTGTGTGTGCCCCACCGAATTTTGCTCCGAGGCTCAAGATTTTATAATCTGTTTTGTGTCATTTCCAGATCAAACGTGAACAAGTATTCTTACGACACTTTCATGACATATCGATGAAAGGATTCCGCTTCGAATTCAGTACATGTACATGTTCTCCTTGGAAGTCAGCCTGTCCGGATTCTCACAAGCACCAAGAGCGACAAGTCTTCATGGAGTTTTCATCGGCATTTGATGATCGGAGTGAAATCGGGCTATCGCTAAGTTGGCAATACATAATCGATGCATTTTTTGAGTGTCATGCAGTATCAGACCTGTATAAGCTATCCGGCTTATCAACAACGATCTATGACGAGTCGGCGAAAGTTGAAAATGTTTGGAAAGTAGAAAAAATTCTGCTCCTTGGATGGATGCATCCACAAAAATCGGTCGAATGTACTGACTGTTGGCTTTATAGTAAGTTCATGCTCTCTTTCGACGCTCTAAATGTGATTCAATCGTGTTCGTAAAAGAAATAGGAGTACGCAACGTTAACTCGAACGAACTTGACGAGCTTTACCAACGCGATTTGTGTCAACGGCATCTAGACACATACACCAAGATGGTTGAGAAAAATCCTTATTCCGATGGGCTATCTATTATTGGAAGGCTTAGAGTACAAGTTAAAGTGTCAAAGAGATATAATTACTTACATTTATCGTAGATGAATCTTTGGATAGTTGCCAATCTTTGAGGCTGGGATCAATAAATAATAATGAACAGAGCAGAGTCGAGCACGAAACACAATCGTTGAATATGATCAATATACGCAGGACAAAGTAGTCAACGGAAAGAGCCCATTTGTCCGTTGAATGAGTGGCGAAAAATGTACCGCTGAAATATACCCTACTACTTTGCATAACCAAACGAGTCTTAACTGTTTCAGTAGATCGTCATCGCAGAAACAGCAGACGATGACGATAGTGGGACTTTGAACGATACGAATGAGGAGCTTAACCAGCGATGAATATTGAAGGTGATGGGAGTCAATTTCGCTTACCGTCCTAACAGTAGCGGTACTAGCACTGCTAGCTTACTAGCACTGCCGCCTTCGTAACCTTCGAGTCTTACTTTAGCCCCGTCCATCGCCCCTTCGTACCCATTGTCATCGTATGAAGCCTGACTCGGAGGCTTGTCTTTATCAGTGAAATCTCGGTCCACTTTATTCTGAAGCATTCCGAGAATTGGGAATCTTTTTCTCGATGAAAGACGAGAAGAGATTTGAGCGCGTAGGATATTTGGGGCAGCGAGATCCTCAGGTCATAGCCTGAGTGGCGTAGACGATAAGTTTGGTACAAGTTTGGTACAAGTTTGGTACAAGTTTGGTACAAGTTTGGTCCCCAATCCTTTATGGGGGGCGGAGCCAGCGCTGGCTCCGCACTCGTGTTTATCAACATTCGCGTGACGCAATCTCATCACGCGTCAAAAATTGTATGTCCGGAATCCGGAGACCGCAGCCGATGATTGGACAGCAGTGAAAGGTGTTATACCTCGGTTCCTTTCTCTTCCTTACCACCAAAATTTATTTGTGCGACAGGCATTCCGGCCTTGAATGTTACTGTGCCCGCATGAACAACCACATGTTTGCTGGGTCTCACAGCTTTTCAATCACTGGAGGGACTTTTGTTGCTGGGAATGTAAATGTGGATCTCAAGGGGGAAAGAGGTTAGTATGTCCACTATAAGAATCCCCTATTGCAATCCACGAATTAAAAATCAACTCGAAAGGTCTCTTAATGTTGTATCAGGCCGCTTGCACTTCCGCTCTTTTCAATGCTGAAGCTCGCTTTCCACCTCCGCTCTGCCATCCAGGGACACGAGAATCCATCTTGGACGACCTGAAAACCTGGATTGATTCTCCTGATCCCAGTCACAACATCCGGTGGCTTTACGGTCCCGCCGGAGCAGGCAAGTCTGCCATCGCTCAAACCCTAGCCGAGATCTGCGCGAGGGATGGTGTTTTGGTCGGAACCTTCTTCTTCTGGCGTAGTGACTCTTTGCGCGATAATCCCCGTCAACTAGTCACTACGATTGCGTTCCAACTGGCCATGTCTATACTCGAACTACGTCCGATAGTCAATACCGTGGTTCTGGAAAATCCCTCTATTCTTACCTCGTCAATCGAGACACAATTTGAAAAACTCATCATTCAACCGTGTATCGAGCTTCGGAAACAATCGAGAGAAACCTTGTTTTCATCTCGGAATAAAGCATTGATATCCTCCCGAATACTGATCTTAGACGGTCTGGATGAATGTCTGGAAACTCATGACCAACTCCGCATTCTATCAATTTTCGGAAACGGGCTGCAGATGCAGATTCTTCCGTTCCGAGTACTCATTGCTAGCCGACCAGAACCTCGAATCAAAGAAGCCTTTTGTAATCCACCGTTCGAGGAGATCTGCCTCTGGACATGTCTTAATGACAACTTCCAGGCATCGGATGATATTCGGCGTTATTTGCAGGATGAATTTTTTGTCATGCGCAAGCGCCACTCGCTCACGATGGAGCATATTCCTGATCCATGGCCCACACCCGGACAAATTGAGCGGCTCGTGGAAAGGGCATCGGGTCAGTTCATCTATCCATCAACCGCTCTCAAATTCATTGACAATGATGGTGCTGTCCCGGCTGACCGTCTTGACATTGTACTTGGGCTTGAGGAATCCGACGACGCTGGTTCACCGTTTGCGAATCTCGATGCTCTCTACGTGCAGATCCTATCGGGTGTCGTTGAAAAGGCGTTACTCCTTAGAATATTAGGCATTCTCATTGCCTATCAAGAGATGCTCCGCCTACCTCCAATGCCCCAGCAGCCTAAAGAAATTTTCTTAGCCCTTCTTCGAATCCCACTCGGTATAGTTCGTGCTACACTGTCCAAGCTTCATTCACTCTTTCAGGACCCTTCGCCCGTCGAATCAGGGTTCCAGTTCTGCCATGCTTCATTTTCAGATTTTCTACTCGATCGAAAACGGTCTATGCAGTTTTTCATTGACCTTCCAGTCTATCACAATCACTTGGCTCAGCTCTGCCTGGACATTCTACTTCAAAAGCGCTCCACCCTAGATGTGAATGACGATTTATTTCGATACGCTAGGCTTTGCTGGGGTGAACATTGCATTGCCGCTATTGCTGCAGATGATACCAAGACTTGTGATACTGACTCGCTGATCTCCAAACTCTCTGCATTTGATGTTTACAAAGTTGCATTGCAAGTCCTATTGCAGAAACGCCTAGGGTTGGATACATTTGATCAGCGTAATAACGCGTTTCTTCATTGGTCATTTTTCCTGGAGGCGATTTACAAGATTTTAGTCGCCGCGCAGGTGCGTGTGCTGTATTCGCTCGAAGAGTTAGATACTTATGGCTTGTTATTTTTTTCAGGCTTACCATGGAGTATTTTTACAAAAGTTTCACGACATATCGATGAAAGGATTCTGTTTCAAGGTGGGCACATGTAGATGTACGCCTCAGAACCTTCCTTGTCCAAACCCAGAGAAGCATCAGGAGTGTCAAGTTTCTATCGAGTTCTCTTCGGCATTTCGGGATGGCCAGCGTGAAACTGCTGTGTTACTTTCTTCTTGGAAAACGGTGCTTAAATCGTGTTTCGAGTATCTTCAAGATTCCCATATGTACAAGCTCTCATCCGAGACGAGCCTGTCAAAGGATATTTGTCCGTCAGTGGAAGCTTTAGACACTACCAATATTTGGAAAGTCGAAAAAGTTTTGGTTATTGGGTCAGTACATCAATTGTCGTACGAGTGCACGTGTTCGTTTTACAGTAAGTTGGTACACCCACTTGAACCTCTATGGCTCTGATAAACCTTATAAAGAGACCCGAGTACAGAATTCAGACTCGAGTAGGTTGTGGACTTATGAGTCTTACCAGGACGATTGGTGTGATGAGCATTGCCTGCCAGAAACAAACAGAAGTAGGCCAAGATCTCTTGACCAGGCGCCTATAATTGGCACATTTACAGTACGAGCCATTGGAGGCGGTGAGTCATTTTCAAAAACCTACTATTACTGATTTCCTGACCAAGTTTACCAAGGCCTTCTACTACTACGTCGCCAGGTGTCGACCTCAGCCTCCCACGATGCGGAAGCTCGTTATCCTTCTCCTCGGGTTCATCCTGGAACTCGCGCTAAAATCTTAGCCAGTTTGGAACGATGGATAACTCCTAAAAGTGGGGACGAGGCAGTCCCAATACGCTGGCTATATGGACCAGCAGAGGCTGGTAAAACAGCCATTGCTCAAACATTTGCGGAAATGTGCATGAGTAATGGCAACACACTTGTCACAACCTTTTTTTTCTCGCGCCATGATCCCTCTCGCAACAATCCTCAGCGGCTGTTTACAACGATCGCTTCACAGCTGGCAAGAGAAAAGTCGGATCTACCCCAAGCGATCCATGATGCAGTTTTCCAGGATCCTTCGGTGCTTACTGCGTCTATAGAGGTCCAGTTCGATGCACTGGTTGTTCAGCCATGCCTGCGAATACAAGCCTCCGACACAAACCGAATCCTCATCATTGACGGTCTAGACCAATGTTCAGATAGCCATGATCAGCAGCGGATCCTTTTCATTCTCGGTAACTCCATGAATAAACGCCCTCTTCCCTTCAATCGAATCCTAATAACCAGTCGACCCGAACCTGACATTAAACAGTCCTTCAGTAGCTCAATTTTCAATAACATCTGCGCCCGCATGCCTCTCGACGATACCTACGAAGCTTCTCGAGATATCCGCTTATTTCTCCAAGATGAGTTTGCCAAAATTCAACGATTTTCTCATTCCAGGACACACATTACTCTTCCATGGCCCACAGCTAACCAAATTGAACACCTAGTCGAAAAGTCCTCTGGAAAATTTATCTACCCCTCCACGGTCCTAAAGTACATTGATGATAACAGAACAGCTCCTGTTGACCGTCTCAACATTGTACTTGGCCTTAAACCAGATAATGACAACTCGCCATTCGCCGATCTCGATGCTCTATACCGCCAAATTCTCTCAGTACCTAAAAAACAGACTCTGCTCGTGAAAATCCTAGGCGCAATCGTCGTGTCTCCTCCCCCTCTCGTCAACTTCGATAGCACTCTCCTCTTCACTGAAATTCTCTCGATCTCGATGCGTACACTCTTCACGACTCTGCTCGGTCTTCATTCAGTGTTCAAAGATTATTTTCCGGCCAGATCACACTTTAGTTTTTGTCATGCTTCGTTTCCGGATTTTCTTTATGACCGGAAGAGGTCTTTGCAGTTTTTCATTGACAAAGAAGTTCATCATGATTTGTTGGCCCGACGGTGTCTGGATACCATATTCAAGTGGTTCCCAGAGTGCTATATTGATATGGGAGTAGGTGTTGTGGCAGACGGGGACACGGACACGGACACGGATTCCGATTCCGATTCCGATTCCGACCTCAACACTAAAACCCTCCCTCTGCATCCCATCGATGCAGTCCAGAAATATCCCATTCTCGAGCACTTTGCATATCACATCGAACGAGCAAGCGGAACAGAACCGCTATTATCCAAACTTGAACACTTTGATCCATGGCCGCTGATTTCATATGTGGGACTGACCACCTACGAACTCGGGCTCAAAGATAAATGTATACGCGAAATGGGGTATCTAGTCGAGGCTGTGTACTATATCCAGGTGAGGTCGAAAATCTCTTGAGCCTAAATAAAGGCTTACTGACCCACAACTCGTCCTCTTCCAAAGAAAAAGTACCCCAAACGCTTCCCCACAATCGCCTCCTTCTGGCATAATCAAACAGATCTCAAGTCTTACCTGTCCATGTCAACATCCCCCAATTGTGACTCCGACCCCGAGTCTCCATCGCTTTCGAGCGGCCAATTGGCATACACATACTTTTGGATGACATCCACCACGGACTTCGCACCAGGAGATCTCGTTGCCTTGTTTAGACTTCCCGAAGGCACGAACTCTAGAGCGTCAGACCTGCTGAATCTACCCAATACCAGTGGGCCCGGAAACCAGGCACTTTTCGATGCAAAGAGAGAGCCTTGCAGCGGCAACAGGAATATGATTCGGGGCAAGAACGAAGACGAGGAGTCGAATGATATGCCTCGTGTACAGCAAGTTGTTGCCAAGATGGCAGAGGACAGCGATGACTCTGACAGTAATGGTAGTTACGAAACTGCGAACGAAGATGGTGACGATTGAGCACTTTGTATAGTAACAAGCGAACACCCTTCGGTACAGCAGTCATGGGATTGTTTGAGTCTGGACCGGAGAATTCTAGGTGCCGCAGAGACAAGAGCATGCTTTACGAAGAACGGTGGCGACAAACCCGGACTCGAGTCTTCCATTTTCAGTGGTATGAGGGGTGGGTATCCAGGCCCGGGCCTGCGAGTAATTCATAGCGTCAGCTGAAGCGGCTCGAGTATCAGATAGCAAAGAGTATTCCTTACACTGCATTTTCTTCCGATCCTCCTCGCTTGTTCTGTGTTCTGCAAATACGTCCATCAAGCATCGTCACCAAAGCTCAGCAACGTCTTCTTCTCCTTCTTTCCGTCCTTTTTCTTCTTCTTCTGTGATGGCGCCCCACTTTTTCTACTCCTTCCTTCACCACTTTCGATATCATCTCTATCCTCTGCGGCGCCTGATAGCACCTTTCGCTTTAAAGCATTAAAGCTATCGGTAGACTTTGAAGATGAGGATTTTCCGGATGAAAACGAAAGGCTTTTTGATTCCTTCGATGACTTGGTCTTAGTGGAGAATTGGGATTTTTTCGACGTGTCCACGGCTGACGTATCCGAATCTGGCAGCGGTGGAAGTCCCCTCTCTATTTAAAGAATAATGAGATGTCAATTATCCAACAGGGATCTTTTGCGAAAAATAGATATTTTACCTTTTCTCCGCTCGTTCTCAGCTTCCCTTTCCGTCAAGTGTTTCCCAGCTTTCAGGACCACTACTTGCGGTTTCTCATCGTCCGAATCTTCATTTGCACTTCCGGGGTCATCGTCTGGTCTGGTTGGTATTGCAGGTCTTTCTTGCTGTGTCGGTGACTGAGGTCGACGAGGAATTGGTGGGCGTCCGGACCCATCGTCAACGTATTCGAATTCCCGGTCATCGTATTCGTATCCATCGTCATCATATCCCCCATGAGCCTCTCCTCCTCTACCTCCATCTCTCGCGCGTTCATACTCGCTGTCGTCGTATGTGGGTTCGTCTTCATCAGTGAACTTTCCCTCAACTTTATTCTGAAGTCTTTGGAGAAATTTTGGCACCTGTTTCTCGTATGCAAGCCGAGAAGAGAGCTGGGCGCGAGTAGGAGATTTGGCACGGCGGGACATGGATGTAACTAGTCAGGATGATTACCATCCTCGAGTATGCAGCAATGGTCACATGAATGACTAACACGTGGTATTTTGACCCGGAGTCGGAGAGTCAAATTATGGACACTCCATGTCATCGCTACAAGGCTATATTCGTCGTCCGACACCTTTGGCAATGGCTCGGACAAGAGCTCCCAGATAATATTCCTTCAGAACCAGCTGAGTTCGAAGTTCTCGGCTCGGAGAAAACTCGCGAGATTCCAAGGATGCTGGATGGGAGGAAGTATGTCCTCACCGCAGAGGCTCGAAAGAAACTCATCATCCTAGGCATTCAAGATCGCCTGGGAACGTTGCAGTTTGACTGGTTCGTCAGAAATTCGAGTTTGCATCTTGATTTTACTTACTTTTTCTTTGATCTGTCAGAAGTCGAAGATGTGAACACAAACCAACATGGCCTCCGCTCTTATCGTCTCAGTACACCCGAGCGCCATCGTTCGACCCTAGTATCCCCTGATGTTCTCGATATCTACTAATCTTGCGATATCTCTATTGTGAGCGTACATCAAGTTCTAGATCTTTCTCATGAGCTGTTCGCCTCAGAGAGCAAGTACACGAGTAAATGTGATGCAAGTGTACACCGCAGGCTCGATAACCATCAGTGATCCCGAATAGCCACAATCATCAGCGTTTTCCGCCGACCTCTTATCTTGACTGTGTCAGATTCAGATATTCTCTCTAACTTCCAGCTCGAAATAAAAATCGAACCTCCCTACGAATGGATCGTAGACTTGGAATTGTACGGCGCGTCGACTGCAAATTCACATTACAGACTGCTATTGTTGAGTTGGTGCAAAACGTTTCGCGGCACTTGTAGCGCAATATCCCTTTGCCACTTTTCAATCGTGTGTATACAGGTGTCGTACATGTGATATCTCTAGCCGAGTTTTCAAGGTCAAACACACACTTGCCTTGTAATTTATTCCTTCGCGCTCTGCTACCGGTCGTTCTACCTCAGGAATTAAAGTCCTCACTCGTCTTGGACTCAAGACTCTCAAAAGCTCCTTGTACAAAAGACTCATCGTTGAAAATTAAAAGCACCGCATGTTCACGAATCCAACTGCCAGGGTCAGCCCTCTCCCTTTCGAGCCTATTCTGCACTTGGATATAAAATCATTTTTCGTCGTTTAATACGCTCCCTACCCTGATATCTTACTTTCTACTCTATTTTCTTACATCCTACTCTATTTTAGTACTTTTGTTTCAGTATTTCCTAGGTCGCAAACATATTTTCAACATAGCTCAATGTATAAACTGGATTCCTAGCTCGTTGCCGCATAACCAGGAGAGATCAAAACTACTTTCAAATTCAGTCAACTGCGGATTGACTTTGATGGGATTTGGATTGACTTCGACCGAATTTGGATTGACTTCGCCCGAATTTGGATTGACTTTGATTGAATTATAATCAAATATATTGGCTCCACAATTAACTGAACAATATGAGTTTTGACTACCGTCAACTTTGGATCAACTCTACGCTAGATCTTGGTTTTTCTAAGCCCACAGAGTTATAAATATCCGGTCAAGGCTCAATATATGCCGCCCAGATCCCCAAGCTGAGCTAATGCCTTTAACAAGATCACATGCTCGTGCAAACATTTTGGTACCTGACGGTGGTAGTACTCAGGTGGGCGCTGCGTTTTTTATGGGGGCGCTGCCCTCTGACCTTTCATCAGCACCCTCCATCATGGAGGAGCCTTGTGTATACTGTTCAAGGGAAGCAGTGTCCAATTCCTGGCTTTGATTTAGCAGCAGCTATCAAGCGTGATCAAACTCAGTCCCCAACTCCCACTCTTAAGGAAGGAGATTTTCAAGAAGGCAAGGTGCGCACTTTAAACACTAAAAGCTTTCCTGAGGCGCTGACTTACAACTTTCAGAAATGATAATTGCGTTGGAAGATGTAGAAATATAGTATTCTTTTCTAATATAATTAAAAGTGTGGCCTGAGAATACGAGCTATTATCAATGCCTGATGCCAAAGATGAGCCACTTCCTGTGATGTGCTCTCCCTAGGTATTAAAGCTACAAAGCTGTCAAGTACAGCTATATCTTCATCAGAGAGGACTGTCAACGGTTCCATTACGTTCACCTCATTTAGTTCAGAAGGAGGGCCTCTACGCCCCAGCCAAGAACTGACACCCTCATCTGCATAGTTTCTTCTAAGATGTCTCAGGATTGATTCCTCCTGATAGGCATCCCAATCAATACCATACAGCTCCAGTTCCTCCTGAGAGAGATGTTGAACAAGGGGCTCACCTCTCAGCCCATGAAGAAGCATACCAAAACCAAACATTTCTTCTGGTCTCTGATTTGAGGAATTGCGGATAGCAATAGGATGAAAATTCCACGAACGCGCCCACACCTGGAGATGAGAGTTGATAGTAGGGAGGAATAGATGATGTAGTAGCCAAAGATGATTGGGATTGTTGATTTGCAGGTCATGGCTGACTTCCAACTCTGTAAAACGCTGATGCCAAGTATCCCCCACTCCAATGGTTACATCAGCCCATAACCTCTTGATACGGGTATTGTGTACACTCCTGATAAAGAAAATGAGCGCAAATACTATAACTCTAATCTGGAATAGGACAGCACCTTCCCCATATATAGGATCCTCTGCGCTCCCCTCGGGTTGATTCCATAAAAGCTGCCACCAACACATTTTCCACTCCATGGTCCCCACGCAAGCGAGATGGTATCCCATACTTGGCAGTGCTTTCCAGAAAAGACTGAGAACGGTGGCAGCTAGATTATTGGGACTGGCTCGTAAACCAGTCACCAGACAAGAAAATCCATCAATGAAGCCATGGATAACAACACCCCAGTGAATAAGACCTGAAAAAGTATTAACATTATTCTATACGAGAAGGAAACATACTAGAGAGTTTACCATGTTGACCATCGTGATGCCAAAGAGAGTTAGGTCCTGGAACACTATACCCCCGCCTCTTCAAACGTACTCGGTCAAAGACCCTCTTAACTGGATCTACCCTGTACAGCGCCAAACTTATCTTTCAGTGGACCTCTGAACCAGGAGATCCTTGGATTCCGTTTACTCTCCTCTAACTTTCAAGACACTTTAAGCAGCCAAACCGTTTCCGCAGAGGCTAATCTCTTGTTCTTGTCCCATACTCATCATTCTTTAACTCAGGAATTCCTCTCTCATTCTCCTTTCTTTCTCATGAATCCTGAGGGTTCCCCTGGTCAACTGCGACCTCATTTTTCCCTTCTTTTGAAGATTCCCCCAGAAATACTTGATTTACCTTTCGGTCAATTGATTCCCCGTCTAGCAGACCTGCGCCAGGAGCTATTTTTTGGCTGGGGGCAACAGGTGCCTAGCATGGCATCAGAGCTTGATAGCTCTGGGACGGATGAAACTTCTATAAACCTGCCTTTGAATATGGCGCAACCAATTTCTACCTTCCAATCAGGCTCGCCGCCCTCCTGGTCCTGCTCTCCGTCTTCCTCCTTGTCCCTTGCTTGCTCAGCTCTTGAACCAGAGGTCACCTTGGGATACTTTGAAGATGTTACTTCCTACGCCAAATTCGTGTGGGGAGCGCTAAACATTGATGAGGCAGTGTTTTCCAAGGATAGCGGAAGGAATCGAAAACTATGGGATGGTATACAAAATCACCGAAAAGCCTCTAGCGTTTTGCTCCAAGCGGGCTGCAAAAATCTGGTCAAAATTTGTGGAGATTTTGTTCTTCCGATCGGCCAGCGCTGGGCCTATTCTGACATTCTGACGCGGGAGCTCCGTTGGGATATGGGCACTTTTCTCAGGAAGACCAAAAATTATGAGTGGTGCTCAAGATTCACTGCGACACATTGTTGGAATCTGGACTTTCTGCCCTCTGGTAAGTGTCTCCAACCCAAATTTACTTTGGACTCACTTCTGTTTAGCAGTCTCAACTGCCAGCGGCCCACGAGAGCGAAAAAAGAGAGAAAAACTCTTGAAAATCTGGAAGGGCATGGTCGCCATGTTTGGGGATAACGGCTACTCTTTCCAGATTTCTCCTCCAACTCTCAGAATCTTCAGAAAATGACGCAGCCTGCTTGCTTGAGAGGGATTTGGGTAAACGGGCTCAGATTTCCCACTATCTTTGCCGCCGCACAGAGACTGACAATTCTTGGTTTTAATGTTTGCAAAACGCTAATAGGTTGCGTTAATAGAAAATCCTGGGACACTTTCGTTTACTCACTAGCGCCTTTACCTCCATTTTGTCCTTCCATGTTATACCGCTACTCTACTTGCTAGATTAATACTTAGAGCTGGGAAAATATATTACGCTAGGACTGTTCGTCTGCTGAGAAGGCCTTCCCTTCATTTTCCCTCGCCTGAAATACTCTCCTCATTGTATGTGAAGGCCTCCCAACTGCTTAAGACCCACGTTTCCCCCCAGGGTCCAACTGCTTAAGACCCACGTTTTCCCCCCAGGGTCCAACGGCTTCCTGACTGCAGGTGCAGACTTGCCGCCACGTGGTGGGTAAGGATTGATGGGTAAAACAGTGATTCTGTTGAAAGAGTAGTAGAGACATGTCAACTGTACGTATATAAAGAGCCTTACCTCATCCAGATTCATGCATTTTGGCGTAGAGAGGTTTAGCGCTCACTGCTATCACAGCCAATGCGCTGTTCAATTGAAGGTGATAGGTTATGGATTAGATACCAGCGACTCGGAGGACATGGTTACCATATTTAGCCTTATCTGATACGTCTCCAAAAGGAACATAAACAAGGGCAATGAGCGCGAGAGCAGTGAAGATGAATGTTTTCAGAGCGACGGCAAATGTCTATGAAAGGCAAGTGAGGATAAGCACAAGTATGATAGAAGATGCAACGTACACAACATACAATATACTGCTGTATCCAGCTCGATTGTTTGGCATTTGTTGTTCGCTGTTTTTTGTCCACTGTTCGCCGTTCGTTGTTCGCTGTTCACCATTTGACATTTGTCGTTTGGTGTTCCCCGTGCACTGTTTGTTGTGTGTCATTCACCGATCTTTGTTCCCCGTTTCCCGTTCTCCGGGACCGCAGCCGTTCACCGTTTGTTGTGTGTCATTCACCGTACGTTGTTTGCTGTTCACGATTCAACGTTTGTCGTTTGGCGTTCACCATTCACCATTCGTTGCCGTTCTCCGGGACCGCAGCCGTTCACCGTTTGTTGTGTGTCGTTCACCGCTCACCGTTTGCCGTGACGTTCACTGATCTTTGTTTCACGTGCCCCGTTCTCCGTTCACTGTTCGTTGTTCACCGGGACCGCAGATTTGGGCGGCGGAGAGATATCTGGGAGGAGGGAGAGAAAAGAAAAGGAAGGCCCGGCAGCGCGA
The DNA here is from genome assembly GCA_013368555.1 of Collybiopsis confluens. Classification (NCBI taxonomy): domain Eukaryota; kingdom Fungi; phylum Basidiomycota; class Agaricomycetes; order Agaricales; family Omphalotaceae; genus Collybiopsis; species Collybiopsis confluens. The sequence continues at coordinate 19,831 of JAACJN010000316.1, forward strand.
AAAATCGAGCACGTGATTAGTCACGTGACTTTGTTGGACGCTGCTTTTGGAAGTCTCACTCAACGAGTGGACTTCCTTCCTTTTTGGACGTCCACAAGTGCCGTAACGCAACACCTCCCATCTCCGGTGTCATTGCCGCCCCTCAGAAGTTGCCGTCATTGCCCCATATACCTCGTTGTCGTTGTCGTCGCGCCCGTCGGCCCTACCGGTTGTTGTCCCCGCCCCTCAGGAGTTTCCGCCAACGCCCCTTATACCTCGTTGTTGTCGTCGTCGCGACTGTGGGCCCTACCCGCCCCTCAGGAGTTGCCGCCAACACGCCTTAGGATATAAGTATAGAAAAAGAGGTTGATGTACGTTTGTTGAATAGAGTTGCAGAGCATTCAAAAAAAGTTGATCAAAAGACGATCAGAGTTGATTCAAAGTCAAAGAGAGTCAATCCAAAGTTGATTAAAGTTGATTGAAATACAATCAAGGCTAAACATAGATTGTTGCACCACTTGAGTTAATTTTCTTAATTTATGTTCATCTTTGAAGCGCAGAAAGTGAGTTTTGGTGCTTGGAATTTACGATGAAATCTGACGTCATACTTGGACCTGTATGATCTTCTCGAGCAACGTCCAACGATACGATATCCCTCTCCTTTTCTCAAGCCTCCTCGAACCTCATGCTGCGGCACGACTGAAGCTCACCATTCGTAGTGCCGTGATGTCAGATCCGATATCTCGGATGGATCGTAGGTCAGGCGGGTGTGTCGTCCTGAAGTATAAGTATTTCCGCTATAATACTTCCGTACGGGTTTCAGCCTGTTATCCTTCTCATATGTTCTTCCTTTCGTTCTTATATGTTCTTCCTTTCGTCTTACTTTTGTATATATATTATTTCCCGGACAATCACATACCTCAGAACTCTGTCAACGTTCTGAGGTTGTGTACTTACGTAGGATCTAGCATTCTTAACACGTGACCCCAACGAGGATCGGCTACGAAGGTCGCGAGGAAAATTTCAGTTACAGCTGCTTCCTAGTGTCCGATCTTAGGCTCGAGTCCAGTGCTCTTCAGATTCACTTTCCTACTACTCTGGAGAAAGTGAATGAAAGGGGTATTTGACGTTGTAGATCCTACTGCCAAATGGCGGATCGGTTGAGTTGTGAAAGCAATCTTGACATATTCACTAGCACTATTCACTATGAGTTGTATTGAATTGTATTCTTGTAGTAAATTTGTAGCTTGGATGCGGTCACCGCGTCCGGCACCGGCTGTATTTTTAGCCGAGCAAAACCGGAAGCACGGCAAAATGTTCCGCAGTCTCCTTCCTTTCAAACACGTCCCGCTCCATCATGGCTATTCAGCGTCCCTTGCTTTCCCCTCTTCTCTCTTCAGTAGAAAGTTCATCTCCTCGCGTCGAGCGCCGTCCAGTACAAAAATGAATGCGCAGTCTACCAGCCCAGGATTCCTGCCTATAGGAAATGGTGTATATCTGCACAGGGAAACGTCTCCAGATAGCCCGCCTACTGCTTCTTCGGATGACCCAAAGTTGGTTTTATAGTTTCATCCAATCTCCGTATCGCAGAATCTGACCCACGTTTTCTCTAGTCTTATTCTCGTTTTTGGCTGGAGTGAGTCGCGGAATTGGAAAACCGAAAGCGATTCTAAAAAATTTACTTTGCTCATTGTTATGGCGCAGTGGGTGCAAAACTCCCCCATCTTCTCAAGTATACAAAGGTGTATGAAGAGATGTACCCTCACGCCACACAAATCCTGGTACAAAGTAACGCGGAGTACTTTTGGTCGTCGGATAGAACCAGGGTCAGTCTGAGTCCGTTTTGAATCTTACTCGTGTTTGAAATGTATCACGGCAGACGAAGAATCTCCTTCCTGCCGCAGATGTCTTAGAAACCTATACAGGCACCAAATCCTTAGAGCCTCCCCGAATCCTCGTACATAGTTTTTCCAACGGTGAGCATTCCCACTGCGTCCACCATCTTCAATCCCCTTACCGTACCCAAACTCCCAATTCACAGGCGGAGGCCTGCAAATGTACACATTCGGAAACCTACTCCGCTCACGAAACCAAGTCCTGCGACCAACAATCTCCGCAATGGTCATAGATTCCTCTCCAGGCCTCGGCTCACTCTCTCAAGCCCTTCAAGCCTTTTCCGCCGCAATCCCCAGTATCCTCCTCCGCATCCCGCTACAAATTCTTATTGCCATCCTCTACACCTTTGGTGAAATCCAACATCGATTGTTCGGCATCCAACCTCTCTTTGCCAGACTGATCAAAGCTTTGTTGAGTAACGACGGTCCACCGAGAGGAGGAATTCTTCCATGGATGAACGAATCTACCCCGAGACTTTACGTCTGTTCGAAAACGGATGAACTCGTCCCCGTCGAACAGATCTTGGCACATTTCGAGGAAGCGAAAGGGAGGGGGTTGAATGTCAAGATTGATGTATATGAAGATACCCCGCATGTTGCGCATGCTAGACAATATCCAGAGCGGTACTGGGGAGCGGTGAAGGATTTGTGGAAGAGTGCTGTTGCGGGTCATCCTCAGAAACAGTAGCGCGTTTGTTTTCCTTTTGAAGATTAATCTTCTAAATGCGAGTTTTTGTTTCATTAAAATCTCAAAGGGCTCGCACAGCTTGAAAATAGTAGCCAAAATCAGAAACGACCTCGCGAGCCGTCCACCCAACAGTATTCTTGCCTTGCTTCGGTCCTTCGAACCCCATGGCATCATTATTCGGCTGAAGAGTTCATTCTAATTGTAAGCACTGATATTTTTGATTATTATAACTACATTCTATTCATACCAGTATATGCGCGGTATTTGCGCTGTATTCCTCTCCGCGGACTTGTAAGGAGTTACTCAATTAATCAACGGAATAATCAACATGTAATCCGGGTCAATGGTTGCCTGCTTTGACTGCACCTATTTGCTTATGCATCAGGAAAAGCACCCATGGCCAGGGCAATCCATTTACGTTCTTGTAATTTTTCATAATTCCGGTCATTTTCAAAGGCTTTAGAAACTTTGGAGTCTCTTGCCTTCCCAGAATTTATGTCATACTTCTGACGCCCAGGTAATTTTCACATTTCTCTCAGAAGTCCCTGAGAGTTACCAGGAGATTACCAGAGATTTTACTTATGCACATCCCATTAATATAATCTTATTAATATAATACTATGCAGTGTATTGCAACTGAAGTTGCGGGGCTTAAATTTACCAGAGCGGCAAAGACTATATGGCATGATCAACGTGATTTAAGCGACTACTATACATAGCGGTACAGGAATTGAGGGGTGAACCATGAGAAATAGATAAAAAAGTACTATTGAGCTTAGTCCGCACCAACCATTTTGACTCCTCTACCCTCATCGGACCCTTGGGCCGAGTCATTTCCTTGATCCTTCACCAGCCTTCATGTCGATTTCATCCTCATCCTCGCCCTCGCCCTCGCCCTCGTCCTCATCCTCATCCTCGTCCTCGTCCTCGCCTTCGCCCTCATCCTCATCCTCATCCTCGTCCTCGTCCTTATCAGTTAAATCATCAGCCGACTCTTGCGACGATGATTCGTGTTCGGGTAATTTGAAGAACCTGTTGTCGCTGGAAACGAGACTGTGGTAATCATCGCGCTCCTTACGTTTCTTTTCGGCGTTGTCGGGAGCGCCTTGGGGGATACTGTACGTAATCTCATTCTGGTGCCAATCACCTTTGGCAGCCAACCACGAAGCATCTGTCAAGTGTTGCTCGAAACACCGCTCTAGCCAGTCGTGCGACGACAGCCAAAGCTTTCGTTCCTTGATCTCTTCCTGGAATGATTTACCGGGGGCCAACTGGATCATATACTCCAGCTCCTGGTCGTGCAGATACAGATAACTGACGGCTATAACCATTTCCTTGACTAGGGTATTGAAGGGACGTGTATGCAAAAGATATTGGGCGGGATTTTGGAGGAGATATTCCCGTTTCGACACTCCCAGCTGAGTCTGCTCAAAATTTTGAAGGAGGACCGCTCGCTTGTCGGGGGTAAGGGCGTTTGTGGCAAAACAGATGGCGGAATGCAACACGACATATACAAATGACTCGAGGTCATCCTTGATTTCCTGGGAAAGATTCGGGGCACTAAGAAGTCGAATTGACATGAATTCCCAGGTCCCCTGACAAGGGAGGATGTTTTAAGTATTTGAAAACAGATACAATAGCGAGGCTCACCGTTCTTTCCTTCGCCCTGGCTTCCGTGTCCGTGAGCTCCTTTGCCCGCTCCCAGTCAATGAGGTACCCTTCCCCTTTATACAGGACAATATTTCCAACAGAAATATCACGATGAAGGATACCAGCTTGGATGCAAGCTTGCCTGTGAGCTGTCATGATCATTAAAACCAGATATTCAGGAAGCGAACAGTGAGAGCGTACCTCTCAATGCATCTTGGATGGCATTAGAAAAGACGAATGTACTAGAAGCGTTTGTGACGGGTTCGCCAACAATGTCGAGAACCAGGCGGTAGTGGATAAGCCGATGTTGGCCGATCTGGGCATACGAAAAACTACCCTCAGGCCCTACGTCACCCCCAGCGATGGCCTGAGGGACGTTGCAAACGCCGGATTCCTGCAGATATGCATAAACTAGATCTTCGCGCTTGTACTTGTCATTACGCCAGCAGTCTTTGAGAAGCACAATTCCACAGTTATATTCTTCGAACCCGTTGTCCCTGGAAGGATTATACGCGACAAAGCATCGTGTGGCTCGACCGACAGGGTAACGATGCAAATGGGTGAACGGCTCGTGCACGTATAACGTTTCCAATCCTACCTTCACCTTATAAAGAGGGGTACCCTCGGCTTTACCCAACAGCTCTTTAGCTCGGAGAACGACGGCCGTTTTATGGTCAGTGACGGGCACCATCGTCGTGTCGTGACCACGAGCGTCCGGGGCGCCGTGGGTTAAGCGCCAGAAGAATTCGTGAAGATAAGAGGTCTTTGTATGGTAGAATGCATCGGTGTATTGGGTACCTGCGCGGGAATGGCAAAAGAGTCGGCATTTGTTTCCGAGTATGAAGAAGAGAAAGACACGAGAGCGATGCTGGGTGGCCTGAATGGCATTGATATACAACGTGATTTGACCACGAGTGTCTCTGGCGGTGCGTGGTTCCTTGTCTTTCTGCTCAGTATTCGGTTCTTTGTTCTCCTTCTCTGTCTCCCCAGCGTCCGACTTTCCAGCGTTTGACTTTTTGGCCTTCGACTTCTTGGCCTTCGACTTCTTGGCCGGCCTCCGGTAGAAGGGATCATCGACGGCTTTCACCTTGAACTCTCCGAAGAGTTCGGCGATGCTGGAGTCTGTTTTCGAGCCTTTGGGAATACTATCATACAGAGCCATGTCTGGTTCAATCCCAGTGCCGCCAAAAAACTGGGTCGCAGGGGAGCTGTCGGGGCTTTTGGAGGAGTTCACCAAGCACCAGCCATCGTTGAGGTACGGTTCCATAGCTTGAGCCTAAAAAACAACAGTTAAGCGACAGCAAATTCGAGGAAAAAATCAGGATTTGACGCACGAAAGGATTGTACATGCTCGTTTCTGATTCCAACGCAGCAATTCGCTCCAGCTCCTTGTAATGAACCACCGAAGGGGTCGGCATGGATTTGTTGGTTGGAGGCTCCGGTAAGAGTGACAAGAAGGTCGCTATCGAGAGTTTCTCGTAGCTTCCTTTCGTTTCTTCAGCGGCTCGAACAAAACGATCGTCGATAGCATAGTGATTCGAGGTGGCAATATGAAGAGAAGGTCGATGGAATCGAAGGGGGGTGGAATGCGGGGAATCTTGCCGCTTGCGTTTTGAAGCGGAGGGGGTGGAATGCGATCTGGACATGGAGGTCAGGTTCAAGGGGTAAGCTTGGGTAAGCTCATCTCGTGATTGGCTTCTCAATGGCTCATTACAAATTGTGACCTTTTCGGGAAACAAAAGCAATGGGGCCGATGTGGAAAAAATGCAAGAATGCATATGACGGCTTAGACCTAGGTCAGATTTATACTCCCAAGTTAATGACCTACTGGCAAACAAACGGTCCAAACGAATTGCCGGAGACCTCATCCGTAATTCTTCTTGTTGGTGTATTCACCGGAAGTAGGAGGGACTCCTCACAGTAATCATAAGAAGGAGGGATCGAAGACGCAGTAGACTCTGATTAATAGACATGAAAAGGACAATAAAATCGCGGAAAAACGTGGCCATTAAAAGAGTATCGGCGAAGGGCATATGGTCGAAGGTGCATACGGATCGAAAAGGTCCAGAATGGTCTGAATGCTGGTCGGAGCGGGATTGGTATTGAAGAATACGTGATAACCTCAGTGTGAGCAGTCGTACAACCAAAGATATAAATATGATTGAACGTCTGAGGATATTTTAGTTTACAAGAAAAATATGAGCATAAGTTCTAGACGCATGCACTGCACTGACCGCTCTTTCGAATTTGGTTTTTTTTAAGGGTAACCTGCGTATTGAGAGCCGGAGTTGAAGATTTGATGAAGAGGATAGGAACCACTAGCCTTGCACACCACACCGAGCGTCGACTTCGAAGATTATGCTCCGCTGCGAATCTTCCTTCTGTCCTCGAAACGACGAAACCTTTTTATTGACTATGAAAATCCGAGTGTTGCGGTTGAATCCGATGTCTTCAACTTGAGCACACACTCCATAAGGAAAAGCGGGCGGTGCTCCGCTGACCTGAACAGCCGTACGCCCGGAAGTTAGTCCTTTGGCATGTCTTTAGTTTCTAAAAATTAACCTGGACAGCTGCGGCATGTTTGATTCAGTGGTGCCTCAACGCGTATCACGACCGAGGAAGTTTGTAGGCCAACCAAGATCGGGACCTTCGAAATTCTGCAACCACGCAAGCCATAAATCGGGCTCTCCACTCGACGTTCTCCGTCTATGTCCCAGATTAGCAGGTCTCGGCTCTCATAGAATCCAGTGTCGCCGACTCGAATCAGGTTTACAAGCAACCTCTGTTGTATAGTGTCCCATACTCTAATAAGAGCGAAAATTAAATTATCACTTTAAATTTGCAAACATCGCTTTTGAAGATTCCAGGTCGCAAGCTCTGCCTCTAGCGGAATTGTCAGCATGAACGTGAAAGAAGGCATAGCAGTGGAGAGAAGAGAAGCCCACCTTCTCATCATTTGGAAGTTGTACATTTTCTGGGACGATATTAGCAGTCTGGCGGGGCCTCCAGTCCAGTCATCTTCTGAGCTTTCTTTTGCATTGGGCAATCTCGACGTCTATATCGACGGTGCCCTAGAAGAACAGAGAAAGCAAAGAATCAACACTACACCGCACAAGGAAAAAGGGAAACGAGGGACACAGCGCACCCTGACAAGCTTGCGAATGACAATTGTCGAAGTAACCACTCCCGCATCCAGCTGGTATATCTTTCGCATCCCGTACAACCTTGGCACTCGTGTATCCTTTTGTTAGTGTAACAATGGCGGGTACTCGAGATTTGAACAAAGTCGCCCCTTCTTCCGCCTTAGCATGAATGAAGACTAAAAATTCTTGATCAGTAAATAGCCGTGGCGAAATGGAGCAACACCTTGGTTGACATTGAATGGTACTCTGGAGACTATATGATGCCGCTAACAATTGTCCGGCGCGAAGAACATTGAAAATCTTGACGCCATAATTTACGGCGTCGAATCATTTGGTCTTCTCGGTAGCTTCTGCCACAGCTCCTCCGTCACGAAAGGCATAAACGGATGTAGCACCCTCAAGCCATAATCTAGACATGTATAAATGATTTGCTGGGCGGGCTGGCGGGTGGTTATAAAGGTAGATTCATCGGTCATGAGTTTCATCGCTTCCTAAAAAAAAAGGCCAGCTGAGTAAAGGACATCCATGAATAGTAGGGAGAGAGACGCACGATCTAAATGTCACAAAGCTTGTACAAGCAAAAATTGTATACGGCCGTGGTAGGGAGCATCAAGTTGCGCTCCGCAAGTTGTGTATTGACTTCCGTCGCGGGGACGTTGAGCTTGTGTAGGATTCATTGCCCAACGAGGCTTTCGTTGGCAGTGGGCTAGATGAGAAAGGAATGCTAATAAGTCCACAAGTTAAGAGATATTTAACAAACCAGGCAGACAGAGCGTTCGCTCACCTTAGCCGAAGGCTCCAAGATAGATGATTGCTCCAGCTTGAGCATTGCGAATTTGGTGGCGTTGAAACAAGACTTGCGGTAGCCCTTCACACAAAGAGTCTCCAAATCGATACCACGTCCTGTCAATAGCGGATTTCAATACCAAGATAGAAAAGAATAAAGAATTTCAGTGACCTCCTACCGAGTAAGCACAAAGCGCAAACTTCAATGGCTCCGTCCCAGACTGCGGTATACCTTTCGTAAAATCTTTCTTCGGCCCTGCCTTGGCTTTTGCAATCTCTTTCTCGTCCAGATTCCTTTCGTGCAACTTTTCCAGCTCCAATCCCTGAATCACGTCAATCGGATCAATTACATTAACCAGCGACTCGGACATCTTCAAGTAGACTTCCTTGAATGACATTTCTCCCTCCAGTTTTAGCCCAAACATAACCAAACGTGCAACCCAGAAAAAGATAATGTCCCAGCCTGGTTCGAGTAGGGAGGTTGTTAGCGACCGTACTCAACTACTGAGATATAGCAGCCAGGGCCCTCAGTAAAGCGTTAAGTCAGGTGTCACAGCAAGGTCTAAGACTGGGAAAAGGATAGATTGCAGAAAAAGGAAGAGTACAGGAGAGTAAACGAGATCGAAGCTAAGGAACTACTGGTAAAACTATCTACTATATATACTGTCGAGCCGTGGCTGCGCCTAAGCCCTTAACCCTGGTATCGCATAAGTATCACATCGTATGCATGTGTAAGGTAGTTGCTGAGTCGTAGGTAAGTACTAAATGATCCGTCATACCATAATTGTACTGCGAGCCTCGTGCCTGAATATATGTGTAACTGATGACAAAGGTAAATGAATAAGATCTTATCAATAGATAAGTGTAATCATGTCATAAGGTAGATCACTCATTGTATACGACCTCATGACCTGTCACGTATAGGTAAAAGGAAAATAAAGAAAAGAAAAAATAAGAATGGCGGTTTTGTAACATTACCCTCTCCTTAGGGCACGGACTCCGTTTCGTGCAAACCTTGCCGCAACGTTTTCAGTAGGTAGGTCGTCTGGGACTGGTTCAGGGATGGGGCGGAATATGTTGGATGGAAAGAGGGAGATTGGGAATTCAATCTTTTGGAGGGAGGGTGCTGTTGGTTTGCCGGGGAATTTTTTGTGAAAATCTTGAACGGCTTCTTTCGCATTGGTGAGATTTGAGGGGGGCTCCCATGACATTTCGTGTGCGCCATAGCCCTTCCACTTGACCTTGTAAGAGATTTTTCCTCCTCTGCTTCTTTTCGAGTCGACAACTTCTTCTACTTCCCACTCTGGTTCCTTTCCTTCTACCGTCTCAGGTGGGGGTCGAGTGTTTTGTGGCTGTGAGGGAAACTCAGGGGCATGGTAGGGGGTGAGGAGGACTTTGTTGAAGACGTCATGAATGTGTTTCCACATCTTGGGGATGGCTATTTTGTATGACGTGGCTTCAACCTTCTTCACGACTTTGAAAGGGCCAAAACGTTTGTTGTCCATCTTCTTTGATGGTTGGTCTCTTGAGACATTTGTCGCTTCCAACCAGACTAAGTCTCCATTCTTGTACTCTGTAGGCTTCTTTCGTCCTTTGTCGTAATGTCTCTTCATGTCCTCTGCTGCTTTCTTCAGAGCTGCTCCTATCTCTTCCCGTATCTTCTTCATCTGATCTGCAAAGGCTTGGGCGGTTGGGTTATTCGAGGGTAGCTTTGGAGCAGTGCCTTTGTATGGGTGGCGTCCAGTGTCTGCAAAGAAGGGTGAGACATGGGTAGCAGAGTGAACTCGGTCATTATATACGAACTCCATGAGAGGTAACCATTCATTCCAGTCGGTTTGGTGATAGTTGACAAACAACCGTAGGTAGTGTTCTATTTCCTGATTGCTTCGTTCAGACTGGCCGTTTGTTTGTGGGTGGTATGCCGTTGTGTAGTTCAACTCAATGCCTAGTAGACGATATAGCTCTTTCATGAAGCGAGAGTGGTACTGTGGACCTCGGTCATGGATGTGTCAAGAAGCGTACAAAGGACTTAGATTTATTTTCACTTTATCACATGACCGTTCCTCTGACTCTTTACTTACAGATACTTACATCGGTACGACTCACTTATCTCCATTGTTTCCTCTTCTATTGTCTACCTCTACTCCGATTCGCTGTTATTGTTTGTACATCCCCATGACTTCACCTTTGCTCTCACACTGTCACATACTTACCGCTTTTATTCCACTTCACTCCCGCGCTGTCAACCTTTCGCTCTCGCACTATTGTCTTTACACCTTTTCTCGTTCTGACTCGTCCTGACTCGTTCTGACTCTCTTATTGTTCCAATACGTATATAAGCCCAGTACCTACCACCTGGCTCCCCATCTTGACCTCTTTGTCGTTGGGACCAGGTAAGCCTCCGCTGTACTAGATACTTCTTTATATATTAACTTTGTCGTTGGGACCAGTATCTGCTATCTCCGCTTAAGCCTCTGCTCTGCTGCCTTGCTCCGCTCTCTTGCACTTCTGATCAGTCACATCGTCGCTCCGCACCCCCGCTCCGTCCGTCAGACCACTTTGTGACATTAGGTCAAGATCCCTATTGTTGCGCCGACCGCCTACTGCCTAGGCCGTCCCCGCACAAACCGCTGCCATCACGTCTACCCCGAGTTTGACTGCTCCGAGTGCCTCCACGGTTTTGACTCCCGTGACCACGCCCTTGTCCATTTCCGAGAAACCGAAAATCGCTGGATTGACTGTAGCCGCCAGCCCTGCCCTAACGCCTCCACCGATCGAACCGCTCCAGAAGTACTCCGACTAGGAAAATTTCGAGTTTTTCCCATTGGAGCAGACAAACCGCCGCCATCTCAGCCTAAGCCTACCCCTGCCCCCACAAACCCGGACGATCCGCTCTTCGCAGACGAGCCCATTGTTCTAGACGAACCCATTACTCTAGACGAACCCATCGATCTAGACGACATGCCTGCCCAACCAGGAAGTTCCTCCGCTCCCCCGCCCCCTATGACAACCGAACAAATCATCCACGCCCTAGCAGAACAGGTTGCCAACCTGACTGCCGCAGTATCCGGCCGAGCTGCTGCAAAATCTAGCATGAACAAACCGGACCTTTTCAAAGGTCAAAGCAGTACGGAAGCCCGACGCTTCCTTGCGCAATTCTTAGCCTGGGCCTCAGAGCAGCCGGACTTAAAGAACAACCACGGTAAAACCATCAAGTCGGCCTTAGGTTTCCTCACAGATAAAGCGGCAGACTGGGCCACCCCTTACCTGAACGAATACAATAACGGAAGGGTACCCTTTGCCGGACATTGGCCGAACTTTGTAGCGGCATTCAAACTCCGTTTCGAATCAGTCGATCCAGAGATGGAAGCCCGGGCTGCCATAGAGACCATTCACCAAGGAAAGGGCCAGAGTGCGGCAGAGTACTCCCAGCATTTTAAGGACATTGGAGGCAGAACCGGCTTATCCGATGCTGATCTCTTAGGACGCTTCCAAAGCAGCCTACTCCCGGAAATCCGACGCAACCTGGTCATAGTCAACATCGCCCAAGGCCGAGCTCCCACTCTGGAAGAGGCCATCCGACGTGCCATATCCATCGACGTTTTCCTCCGCGACCCCTCCATGAAGGACAGATCTTCTCAGCGCCCCGCAGCCTTCACCCACACCCCCGTTGATCCCTACGCCATGGAGATTGACGCCAATAGCACCCGTCCCAGCAACGGAAATACCCGAGAGGGTTTCATGGCCCGCATGCGCGGACGGTGCTATGGCTGTGGTTCTCAAAGTCACGAGAAGCGCAACTGCACCCACAAAGAGGCAACCTGCCACTTCTGCGCACGAAAGGGTCATCTGGAATCGGTCTGCCAGGACAAGTTCATGGGTCTGGAGCGCGGACGAGGAAAACGACAACAGCCCCGCCGCCAACAGGTCTCTGCGAATACCGGAGCCCCATTCAGCCTATTCCCAGACGAGCAAGTACAGATTGCATCATCCATGCCGACGCCTCAGGCCGCGCCCTCTCCTGTACCGCCCTCCACTGCCCATCTTGCCGCCCAGATCTCCCAGCTGCAGTCGCTGCTTGACCGCGCCAACGCCATGGCCCCGCCGTCGGATTTTCTGTGAGGGTACCCGACTCCGCCGCAGTGCGAGTACCCCCAGAACGGTTTGCTATGTATCCTACTTCCTCGTATGACTCCATCGCTACATGTAACATATCGACTACGCTGGAAATAAACCCGAGTTCCTCCCACTTCCGTATCCAAGTAAGAGTGAGGGACAGGAACAACGACATAGCAACCGCGGCCATGGTGGACTGTGGAGCCACCGCTCTTTTCATTAACAAAGCATTTGTCAAACAAAACAAAGTACGGACTTTCCCGCTGAAAAACCCCATTGACATCTATAACATCGACGGCACCAAAAATCAAGCGGGACAGATCTCCCACTTTGCGCGTCTGGCACTCACTGTGGACAGCCAGGAGTGCTGGACGGACTTCCTTGTCACGGAGCTAGGCACCGAAGGGATCATACTGGGTCTGCCTTGGCTTCGTAAAGTCAACCCGAAAGTTGATTGGGAGAAAGGCCGTCTCTCCATTGAACCACAGGTAGAAGCAATACGAGCCACGGAAACGGAGGTAGAACCGACAGCTGAAGAAGAACCCCCGCTTTGCCGGATCCGAGCAAACAGAGCAATCCGTCGCTCCTGGGTCAAAGGGGGTATTCTCCAGAATGCGCAAGAAGAAGTATGGTGCGCCGCAGGGTACACCTACTCACAGCAACTTGCAGAAGAGGCACACAAGGGCGACCCCATCAAAACGTTCGAAGAAATGGTACCCAAACAGTATCAGGACTTCAACAAGGTATTCTCCGAAACAGCGTCAGAACGGCTACCAGCTCACAAACCTTGGGACCATGCAATTGATCTGGTACCAGGGGCACCGGAGACAATGCGCACCAAGGTTTATCCAATGTCACCTAACGAGCAGGTAGAGCTAGACCAATTCCTGAGCGAGAATCTACGCAAGGGGTATATTCGCCCATCCAAATCACCGCTAGCCTCTCCAGTCTTCTTTGTCAAGAAGAAAGACGGCAAGTTACGTTTTGTCCAAGATTACCGCAAGCTCAATCAGTTCACGATCAAAAATCGTTACCCCCTTCCGCTAATTGCCGATATCATCAGTCGCCTCCAGGGAGCCCGATACTTCACAGTCATGGACGTCCGCTGGGGTTATAACAACATCCAGGTAAAAGAGGGTCATGAATGGAAGGGAGCATTTGTAACAAACCGAGGCCTGTTCGAACCCCTTGTCATGTTCTTTGGACTCACAAATTCCCCAGCAACGTTTCAAGCCCTGATGAACTCAATCTTTACAGACTTGATTGCAGAAGGAAAGGTAGCGGTATACTTGGACGACATCCTTGTATTCACCAAAGATCTTGAAGAGCATCGCAAGGTGGTCCGAGAAGTCTTGGCAAGACTGCAGAAAAACGACCTGTACCTGCGCCCCGAAAAATGCAAGTTTGAACAGAGGCAAATCGAATACCTGGGACTGATAATCCGAGAAGGAGAGGTGAGGATGGACCCGGTTAAGGTATCGGCCGTTCGAGACTGGGCTACTCCCAAAAACCTGCGTGAAGTACGGGGTTTTCTGGGCTTTACAAACTTCTACCGCAGGTTCATCCGAAAATTCGCTCAGATCGCCCGACCGCTCAATGACCTCACTAAAAAGAACACCAGATTCGACTGGGGAACACGAGAACAGGAAGCCTTCGAAACGCTACGCTCGGCCTTCGTCTCCGCTCCAATCCTAAGCCTGTGGGACCCCAACCGACCCACACGCATTGAAGTAGACGCCTCGGGATTTGCCACAGGAGGCGCCCTCATGCAGAAACAAGATGACGGTCTCTGGCATCCAGTTGCGTTCCGTTCCTCCTCCATGCTACCTGCTGAAAGAAACTACGAGATCTACGACCGAGAGATGCTAGCGATCACCGAAGCCCTGAAAGACTGGAGGAGTTTCTTGGAAGGAGCACCGGAACCATTTGAAATCGTCACCGACCACTCAAACCTCAAATTCTGGCGCACGGCACAAAACCTCAGCAGACGACAAGCACGATGGGCCCTCTGGCTCTCGAGGTTTGACTTTCATATGATCCACCAGTCCGGAAAATCAAACACCCAGGCTGACGCCCTCTCTCGTATGTCACAGCATCAGATCTCAGACGAAGACGATAACCGGGAGCAAATTGTCCTCAAACCCGAACATTTCATTCGCGCCGCTCGCACAATTCTCGTCAACCCCCTGGAAGATCTGATCCGACAGGCATCTCAGAAAGAAGCCGAGGTACTAGAGGGCCTGGAAAAGCTGAGGAAGAACGGTTTGCAACGACTTGCAAACGGCTTAGCAGACTGGGAAGAAGACAAGGGGCTAATCTACCACCGCGGACGTTTGTACGTACCCCCAGACAAGGATCTCCGAACCGAAGTACTTCGACAGTGCCACGATCAACCAACCGCAGGACACCCCGGCCTTCATAATACCCTGGACTTAGTCAGCACCCACTTCTGGTGGCCAACACTACGCTCCTTCGTGGAAAAGTATGTGGAAGGTTGTGAAATCTGCGCCCGAAAGAAAACACTCCGTCACCCCCATGCCGTTACAGAACCCCTCGACGTCCCGAATGGCCTATGGGAGGAGGTTGGTGTCGACCTCATCACCCAACTCCCTCAGTCAAACGGATTTGACGCCATTCTTGTCTGCACCGACCTCTTCGGAAAACAGATTCACGCCATCCCTTGCACCACCAACATCACTGCCGAAGGAGTTGCCGACCTCTACTACCGCGAAATTTTCCGCCTTCATGGCCTCCCCCTCCGATTCGTCTCCGATCGGGGCCCCCAGTTCTCCGCAAAACTGATGCGCACCCTACTCTCCCGTCTCGGCATCAAATCAAACATGACCTCCGGCTACCACCCACAAGCGAACGGCCAGACGGAACGTGCAAATCAGGAAGTCGAAAAATACCTCCGCCTCTATGTAGACCGACGACAGGACGATTGGGCCGAACACCTCCCGATGGCGGAATTTGTCATTAACTCCCGTACCCACTCCGCAATCGGCATCTCCCCCTTTGAACTCACCTATGGCTACCAACCTCTGTTCAACATCCCTGTCGGTCGCCGTAGTGGCATTCCCGGGGTGGACGACCGTATCCAGATACTGCGGGAAGCACGTCAGGACGCCGGAGCAGCTCTCCACTTAGGAAAACGGAAGCAGAAGGAACAGTTTGAGAGGGGAAAACGAAAAGCCCATCAGTTCAAGGTCGGAGGACGAGTATGGCTCAGCGCAGAAGACATCAACCTCCAGCTATCCAGCGAGAAGTTAGGCGACCGACAACTCGGCCCCTTTGAAATCCTGGAAAAACTGGGCCCCCTCGATTACCGACTCGATCTACCCCTGTCACTAGACCGCCTCCACAATGTATTCCATGTCGACAAACTCTATCCCTGGAAAGGCAACGAGGTAAACGGCGAAATACCAGCACCCCCGGAACCAATCTACCTTGAAGAAGAAGATGAACCAGAGTACGAGGTCGAAAACATCCTGGATAGCCGTATTTGGTGGAAAAGGCTTGAGTACCTTGTGAAATGGAAAGGGTACGACGCAGGTAACAACTCATGGGAACCGGCAGCAAACCTAGAACACGCACCAAAGATGGTCCGGAACTTCCACAAGAAGCACCCGAAGGCGCCGCGGCTATAATCATCGAGGACGATGGTGCATAAGGAGGGGGGTAATGTCAAGAAGCGTACAAAGGACTTAGATTTATTTTCACTTTATCACATGACCGTTCCTCTGACTCTTTACTTACAGATACTTACATCGGTACGACTCACTTATCTCCATTGTTTCCTCTTCCATTGTCTACCTCTACTCCGATTCGCTGTTATTGTTTGTACATCCCCATGACTTCACCTTTGCTCTCACACTGTCACATACTTACCGCTTTTATTCCACTTCACTCCCGCGCTGTCAACCTTTCGCTCTCGCACTATTGTCTTTACACCTTTTCTCGTTCTGACTCGTCCTGACTCGTTCTGACTCTCTTATTGTTCCAATACGTATATAAGCCCAGTACCTACCACCTGGCTCCCCATCTTGACCTCTTTGTCGTTGGGACCAGGTAAGCCTCCGCTGTACTAGATACTTCTTTATATATTAACTTTGTCGTTGGGACCAGTATCTGCTATCTCCGCTTAAGCCTCTGCTCTGCTGCCTTGCTCCGCTCTCTTGCACTTCTGATCAGTCACATCGTCGCTCCGCACCCCCGCTCCGTCCGTCAGACCACTTTGTGACAGGATGATCTTTCGGGGAAGTCCGTGGAGAGGGAAGATCTTATCTCGATAGAGTTTTGCCATGCCTTCTGAGGTTAAACTCATGTGTGTCGGTGTAAGGCGTAAGCGTTTGGTGAACTTGTCAGTGACAACTGAGATAGCATTGTATCCTCCTGCTTGGGGTAGTTCTCCAATTAGATCTGTTCCGATGACTTCCCATGGTTCTGTTGGGATACTGTGCGGATTGAGATAGCCTGTTGGTTTTGTTTGGTGTGTTTTGGTTGCTTGGCATCTCTCGCATCCTTGCACATATTTGGCTATGTCCCGGTTTAGACTTGGCCACCAGTATGTCTGTGTGATGAGTTCCCATGTTTTGTACTGTCCTGGATGTCCCACAAGAATGGTATCGTGATGGATCTTTATAATTTGCCCTCGTAGACTCTGATCCTTTGGGACGTAGATCCAATTCTTCCAGTATAGAACATCATCTTTGGAGACCCATTCATCGCTCTTGCCCCTTGCCATCTCTATTACCGACGGCTTCTGGTCCTTTTTGTGTTCCCGAACTTCCTTCAGTAACTCGTCCTCAGGGTTTCCTAATGCCAACGCTCGTATGAACAGTTCCGGCTTCAGCATGACAATGTCTTTGTTATCATTCACCCCTGTCTCAAGACCTGTCATCCGTGACAGGGCGTCAGCTTTGCCCATTGATTTTCCCGGTTTGTGATGCACATCTAGAATTTTAATCTATGTCCAGGGCTAATAAAAATCACCTGCAAATTCTCTAAGGGTATCTAGAAGCCTTGGAACATCCAGAGTATCCAGAACCCCAGGAGAGACCCCCCAAAATCTTGGCAACGCACAAGATCTGGAAAATGTCTTAAAATTATTGAGAAGCATTGGTAGACTCTGTTGGAGTTTTTTTGACCATTCAGATGCTCCAACATGGTAACAGAACATCTCATTTGTTCTGAAAAATCATGCTTCTCTTTCAAGGAATTCTGACAGCAGTAGATATGTGATTGCAATATCTGGGAAGATATAAAACATGACCTGAAGTTACTTTGCATCATTTTGAAAAATCGCAGGCTGTAACTGGGGCTGGAAAAAGAATGTCAAAAAGAGATAGAAATGTTTTGTGGTTGGTTTTGTAAAATTTGAAATGTATTTATGGTTGCATCAGATAAGTTTATGAATCTTTCAAATAATCTTGTTATGTTTGAAATGGAATAGACTCTTTTGGGGTATCCTTGACCATCTTCAAAATCTTTGAATATATTTTAAATGTCTTTGGTGAGAATATTCTTACACATATAAAGAACCTACAAAGTGAGAGGGAAGATAGTCATATGTTATGAGTTGTCTTCAAATGAAATGAAAGATGTGAACAATCTCTGCAAATTGAACAAAGCAACCCGAAGATTTTTTAAAAGTTGCCTGAGGATCTTTCAAAGTCTTTCAAAGTCTTTCAGGTTCTTTCACAAGTCTCTCAGTAAGTCGTTTATCATCTTTCATGCCACTTTTCGTGATCTTTCACTGTCTTTCAGCAATCTTTCAGTGTCTTTCAGGTATCTTTCACTGTCTTTCAGGTCTCTTTCAGGGCCTTTTCGAAGTCGTGTAGTGTCTTTTCTGATATTTTTAAATGTTTCCAAGTGTTATTACCTTTTTTTATGGTCAATGGAAAGCGTAGGGCGGAGTATTGATTTATTCCCAATTTGTTTTGAAAAGATTTCAGCATTTCCTGTTAGACCAGTAAAGTCACTGAATACCATCTGAACATCTTGTAAAAGATTTCGCATTAGATGTAAATCTCATTTATTTCAATTCTAAATTAAAAGAAATTATGCTTTGAAAATATATGACTCGAAGGTTATGCCAAATCAGGAGTACTATCTAGGATTAGTGTTGGCTCGCCCATTATCTCTTCTGCCAAACTTTTCCTCCGCCATTCAGGCTCCGTTCCAACATCCACCAACTCTTGCTCAGAGTCGTCCTCTTCCTCTCGGATCTGTACTGCTTTCCCTTTCCCCTTTCCCCTTGTTCCCTCCTCCACCTCTCCCAACCCTTGTTTTGCAGCAACAGCAAACGCGGTGAGTGCAGAATAATCGTACACCTGTGGGGGTACAATTTCGGGAGCGGCGGTGCTAAAAACAAACCACCTAAGATTGACACCAGGTGGAAACTGAGAGACTTACTTCATTTCCCTCCACAGCTTTGTTTGCAAAAAGTCGTAATAAGCCGGAGTTTTTGACTTCAAATCTTGTAAGGTCTTGACAATTGCAGTATAGCTGCCGAAATTTCATCAAGACTTGACGTCAGAAAGCAAAGAAAATAAATTGAATAACTCACTGGAATCCCAGATTAGCCGCTGAAAGCACTGTGAGCTGTTTATATCCAATTGCATATTCTTGAATGGCATTGCCAATCTATGGATAACATCTCAGAAATCTTGGAAAAAATCTGGAGGAAAATTGAAAAATAAAAAACATACCAACGTTACCACCATTGCAATAAGCGCTAACGGAATCTTGCGCTCTGACTTGAGGTGTGCCACAAGTAGTTCATCTTGGGAAGGTTTTCCATCTATAAAATAGCCTCGCAGAATCCCACCAATGAGAATGGTCTGAAATGGTAAACCGTTTGTTGTTCGTTTCTATTGGAAACACAGTAAACAGGGAACGCAGTGAACATATCAGATATAATAACCCACATTGAGATCCACATCACCCTCGTGAAATCTTCGATTCTGTATCAGCCAGGTCACAGCAGAACTCTACAAGTGAGAGCCATGAAATGAGTCAAAGCAACACTGAGGAAATTATAACCCAACTATTTGTTCTTGTGTCATATTTCCAGGAATTCCAAGGTGCTGTGTAACCCTAATCCTCACCTCTTTGCCAATGTCGAAGCGGATGGATGAGGGTCCATAACTCATCTGGAAGTCATCAAAAACAAATACTACACTGTGAGAAGACAACTTACAAAGGTAACGAGGTCTTTCCGCTTGTTTCGGTCAGAGGATATTTGCTTCAGATATCTCACCATATCATCTGCACTCCCTTCCGCAGCCATGGTCTTGAGTGTGTTGGAGAACAGTCCCCACGCAAAAATTTTGCTATCCGGAAACATATTCAGGATGCAGGTACCCATCCTGGCACAGCGTTTAGCAAGGAGTGCGAGGTCTTCATTCTTAAACTCTTTAAGAAGGACCTTCGGCTTCTGTCCTCGCCTCGACTTAGCTGAGCGTTTCTTGCGACGTTTTGTAATATCCCTGACTGGCATCATCTAGGAAAGCGATTAGCTCTCACTGGCATGCGTTATAAACAAACAATCTACGTTGTCACTACCCTCTTCCAGATCACTGTCGTCAATGCCATCTGCTGTTGTGATGTTGGGTTCGTCTTGTTCAACATCTTCATCTAACTCCTCGTCTTCCTCCTCGGAAATCTTTCCATTGTTTGGGAGCTTCGGAGGTACAAGAGCTGTGGTCCTCAGCACTCAAGAGTACTCCAATAATATTGATGTAATTACCTTCGTCCAACTCCTGGAGAAATAAATTCTCATCTTTATTCAGATCCGACAAAGTCCCTGTACGACATGAGCATCATACACCAATGAAACTATGGAAAGAATACCGTGTTTCTCCGAAGCACCTTGCCCACGCGAAGTAGCCTTAAGCAAGGTGGCAAAATAGGACGCAGTTTCTTCATCATTTTGAGGCAACTTATCGAGTAAACTTTTGAGAATAATATCTGTGGAAGGAAGTGGAGGAGTCGAGTGAGACATTGCCTCTTGAGAGCTACTGTTGGCTTTGTCGGAAGTAGGAACGTTCCGACTGGAAGGCTTGTTCGGGGTCACTCTAGTCACATTGCCAGGTTTTGAGCTTGATAATTCCGTAACGTTCGCGTTCAAGGGCATGAAGCTCTCTAACGCGTCGGTGGGGTCTGGTCGAGAGCGTTTGGGGGGGTTCCCAAGCGAAGCTGGCTTTCGCTTGGCCATGGTCGATCGAAGGCAAGGAGGAGAAGTGAACCGAATAGCGCTTTCTACGTTTTCACTCGACACGTGTCCGTTTACATTCAATATAGTCAAGGAGGAAAGCAAAATTCAAATTTTGAACGAAGACTACGTGCAGTGTAAAAACAGAAAATAGGTAAGTTAAAACAAGTGTTTAGGGTTACATCGGGAAGTATAAATCAAAAAAGTTCCTCCATTACCTTCCCTTTGTGATCCCCATCTCCGTCCCAACAACCCTTTCGGCTAGATTCCAGAAAAACTTCTCACATTACTCCGCCCCCCCCCTCCCGGGGACTTCTCTCCACGAAGAACGTCATAGTATCAACATCCAGCACATTCCTCTTTCCCTGTACTCCGAAACCTTCAGGTTTTCGTCTGGTGTTCCTTTCGTTGATTCAGTTCAAGCGCATTATATCAGGTAGGCAGTCGGGCCTTTTCTCCACCACTGGATCAGCGGGTTGAAGATGAACTCGTCGCACCCTAACAAACAAATGAATCAGCACACGCGCGCCCGAGCCCCCCCGAGGGATATGGAAGGAGGAGCATGACAACCGTCCTAGAGACTCACCATACGCATGCTTCTGCCACTTCGCCAATTCATCCACAACCGTCAAACTAACACCCCCGTCGCCCATCGTAAAGTATACCCCTTGAGTAACAACCTCAGCGCGAGATCAAAGTCCTCCGAAACGCTAGCTTCCGACCAAAACTCACGCTTTCCGTCGGCGGGGTCGATGAACTAATATGAGAATAAAGAAAAACAAAGTTAGATCGTCGATACCGGTGGCGGATAAGACGGAGAGAAAGAGAGAGAGAACTTACACTGGCGTTTTGTACAGCTTTCCATCTCAAGGAATGCGTTCTGTGGAAATTCGAAGGTTTAATTAGTGAGACGAGTGCAGGGGTGGATGGAAGGTGATGAAGGAAGGAAGGGGGAAAAGGAGATAGAATGGAGATAGAAGGCGACAGCGCGGACAATGAAGGCGGCGACGAAAACAAGTTGAAGGAAGGAAGGGGAGAAAAAGAGGGGGTGCAAGAATGGAGATGGAAGGCAACAACGTTGGACAAGGTGATCATGATTTTTTTTTAAACACGCACATGTCCAACAAAAGGCGCGACTTCTCCATTCGCACATCCGTACGAGATACATCTGCAATTAGCAGCAAGTAAAAGTCAACAACAGTCAAAGGCGGGGTTCGGGGGTCGGGGGACATGAAAAGTACAGCACACATACTTGTTAATTCTCCTCGTAAAATGTGTAATCCCATTCTCGAGCTAATGATGAGCGACTTGCATGACATCTTTTTTCGGGAGGGGGTTATCAATCAGTCAACCAAAAAAGAAAAAAAAAGAAAAAAAAAAAAAAAAGACCCACCACTCTCATGTTGAATAATCGCAACACTCTCACCCCCCTCCTCACCCATCTCCCTCGCCGCATCCCTGAAGCAATCCTCAAGAACGACCGTACCAGCATCAATAATCAAAATGATCTGTCCAACTTTAAGACTCATCGGATTCTCAGCCCACGGTCTATGAAGCACAACCTTGTCCACTTCCTTCCCCGTCTCTTCGTCCATCATCTTTCTTCACCGTTCCTGATTCTTGGTAGAGCTGCTCGATAGCCAACTGCAGTGCGCGCTCTTCGAGGGATTCTAGGTTTTCAAATCGGAGTTAGGAGGGTGAGGAGGAGGGGGGAGGAGGGGTGGTGATGGGGTCGAGCTTGAGCTTGGAGGAGGAGGAGAGGGAGAAGAAGAAGCTTCGGCGATAAGTCTAGCGAGCTGTTGCTTCATCGCTACACTAAGCACGAGTCCATAGTTCATATTACTCGTTTCCTTGAACTTTCCAGCATGTTTGAATCCACCGGGAGACGAATTATGTTTGGGACGGGCGACCCAGCCGATATTGTGGTTTGAGTAAAAAGGACCGAAGGGGTACTACAAAGGAAAGAAAGAAGGAACGATAAAAAAAAAGTTTTTAGTAGTTGTCGAGGCATGGGGAGGGGAGAAGACTTACATCGTCAATTCCAGACTTTCCTTGTAAACAGGACACTGAATCATAATATGAGGAAGACCTCCGACTCTCACTTCCTTCTGTATCTCTCGCTCGACTTCTTCTTCCTGCCCACTGGCATCGCTCCCTCGAACAACGGTCTTTTCAACCGTCTCGATCCACCTAGCTGCACCGTCAACTTTGGCGCTCGGCCTAGGTCGTTGAGCGGAGTAATACGCGCTGTTTTCGTAATATTGAGCGACGGGGCCAAGGACGAGAGAGAGGTTTCCGACGAGTTGGAGGCAGAAGAACTGTACGGAGGGTCAGCATTGAAAAAGACTTTTTTCGTTTGGAAAAAGAAAACGTACTATGCTGACGGCAGCGACGATGGGTAGGACGACGACGAGTGCGAATCGTCTACTATCTCCGTCCAAAACCCATTCCTCGACCAAATTCGCAACACCGGCTGCTGCGAAATACACCGCCAAAGCAGCACCGCAACCTGCGTAGAAAGGACCGAGGAGAACAAGCTGTCGTGTTTGAGGCTCGGATTCTGAACCTTCTTCGACGTCTGAAGGTGATGATGAATCTAGGGAAAAGGTGAGATCACGTGGAAAATTGGTTTTTCAAAAATCCTTACCGGGCGATTCTATCCTCCACCATGAAAGAAAAGACCAGAATCCAGTCGATTTCTTCTTCTTTTTCTTCCTCTGAACAGGTTTCTCCTCGTATTGCTGTTGTTGTTGTTGTTGTCCCTCTTTATCGTCCGACGCCCCAAACCCGAAATTGAAATTCAGATTCGCAACCACACTTCGGTCGATATCTTCCATTCCAAAGGGACCGACAACTGCAGAAGAAGGGGTGGATGCACCACTTGAGAAATAATCTGGAAGAGCTGCAGTGGAGGGGTAGGCTGATGTCGGGACGGAGAGGACATCGCCGTCGGAGAAAAGAGAAGTAAAGTCGTCTGAGCTGGTGTTTGAGTTGTATTACCCAGTGTAATATCTAGGATGTAGAATTATGAGTGCAAATGTGAATGTCAGATCTGAAAAACCACTGACTTTTGCATCACTTGTATACGGGAGGGGGGACGGAATGGAATCAGAAAGGACATACAAATTTGAAGAGGGGCTGGTGGGAGTGAGGGAGAAAGCCGTGACGAGAAAATGCCCCCATAGTCCAACGTCGGTGTAAGTCTCTTTGACATCTGTACAGTGGACATGTTGTCTACACAAGAAGAATCATTTTATCAACGGAAGAAGGGGGACCAATTTCAGCGGAACCTGTCAACTCACTCATAAACCCGTTTCGAAGGATTATCACGAACAATACGCGTGACAGCGATCCGGATTTCTCGGTCAGTGAACCACGGCTTCTAGCACCGAGCACCGGCGTTTGTACGAGTTGCGTTCCGAGGAAGGTAGAACCTGTATCGTCGGGTGGAGTTAATAGATATTCATTTTCAACGTCATGATATTACTCACCAGGTCAGCACCGCAACGACGATAGTAATAATCTCATCAACCAAGAACAATCACTTCCAACCTTGCAGGCCCGACACACCGCGCAGCTGTAAGAGTCCATTAGCCATCAACCCGCTTATGGCGCTTGCTATAGTCTGTACGCCCCAGAACCAAGCGAGTCGAGTGGTAAGCTCAGTTCCGCGATAAAAGGAACATAGGTAGATTAGCGTTGTGAGGATCACTCCGCCTTCGGTTATAGCAATCACTGGGAGGGGGAAAAAGTTAGAAGGGGTGGCCCCAAAGCGTTTGAACACGTACTGCTTCGAACTGAAATTTATTGGACAAACGCCGATTCATAGTCCTACTCGAGCTCCTGCATTCTCTCTCCCACAACCAAAAAAAACTTGGGCTCATTCGAGCATGGAGCCGTGTTTCCTCTAAGAATGAACAGTAAAAGGTCCCGGGAAGATCAACACCCCCAAAGAGAGATGAATAGCTTTTAGAAACTCGAATGCGTAAAGCTAACTCTCCATTCGATCCCGACCCCGGAACCACCTAGGTACTTTTCTATGTCGATTCCCAATCCAAGTGCAGGGGACCGTCTCCAATGATGAACTTGATAAGGTCCATCACGGTCGCGGGAAATGTGTTACGAGGTTATAACCTCGATAGTGGAGGCGTAGTTGAAACAACCATGATGAAGACCTGAGTATGATTTAAGATAAAACAAACAAGAATACAGAGACAGAACATACCTTTTTCTGGAGCATCTCCGACATACGCAACTCATTGGATCAATTGAGAAATACACAAATCTGTACGTGTCAGAAGAACAGGTGAGATTGTGATCAGGAAAGGACAGTAAAAGAATACCAGATAATAGAGCCTTTTTTACCACCAAGGGTGATCTCTTTACCCCCAACGCCTGTTTCGTCGCTGTTCTGTTCGGGAAGAAGGTCAGTCACAAAAGTGTCTTTAGAATTCACCTAACAGCTACACCACCGTAGTATGCGAATTAAATCAGAGACTATTTCGCACGGAGCCAACGACGACTCACCATCGTAGTGATAAACGACATACTTTCTATCCAAATTGGAGCAAATGCATTCACATCAACCGTCAGAAGGCAGCCCCTTGCTACCGTATCTTGGATGGCAAGCGGAAGATTTGATACTGTTTCTGCGCAGTTCTGAGATGATGGATGACCTATGGTCTACGTCCCACAAAGGAGACTCGTTCACTATTTGCATCAATCGACGGTCGTGGTAGAATATTTGATCCGGAGACAGGAATCACTATTTGGTTCGAGTGATTAGTTCAAATTTTATGTCGCCGTGGTGCGGAGGAATCAAGGGTCGCTCACTTTTAGTATCTCTCTGTGCTGCTCTCACTATCTGCTGCTCCTTTGCAAATATTTTGTGCCTAATATGATGAGACGGATGGCAATAGTCGCGACGAGTGATCGGAAGCGACCGGAACGAGTGAAGCACGAGAGGAGCACAAGCACAAGCACAAGCACAGACCGAGTAGCCGGCAAGCTTCAAAGACGACGGAGTCCGAACGTAAGCGCGGCGTACAGAGGTGGTGAAAGAGGAGTGATCTCAAACAGCAGTGATAGCACGAGGGCCAGTCCAAGGGCTCAGAGGATGTCTAGTTCCCATGACCAAGTTAGTATTTGGAAATATACAGAGAGTACAACACGCCTAACGTTCCCAAACCAGAGGCGAGATAGGGAACAAGGTGCTATCTAGACAGCCCTTGAGATACGCGTATGGTGACTAATAAGAGGACGAACAACAAGGAGGTCAAGATAATAGCGCGAGAGGAAGGAACAACAGGGGGAGACATGGTACAATGCATGTGGTGAAGTTGTGAGAGAGGAGGTGAAAGAATAATAGCTGACGAATGGGAGTGAAGTATAACAATAAGGAAGAAAGACAATAGGAAGAAAAGGAGCACGACGCAATTTGAAAGATATGGAGCAATTAGATGTCGAAGAAGTATTCTGACACTGCACCCTCGAAAAGATAAAGCGAAGCACATAACCTCTGAAGGGTCATAAAGACGAAAAGATCATAGCAGAAAAATGTCGTAAAGACCTTGATCCACATCCATTACCATTGCATATCATCCACTGGGACAATTGAAGCATGTCTCCTTGTCAGGGAGTGAAAAATTCCATGCATTTCTTGCGGAGGATCTTCAGGGTGCCAGTAGGCGACGAAGTGCGGACATGGATTCGACAATATTCCGTTAATTGTTGCGAGTTTCATCGTTACGCAGAAATTGGAGCTTCTTCCATCGTCCAAATATCCTGCTGTCCACAATCTTATCTACTTCCCAGTGTTCTTCTCCATCTATAACTTCTGGTTCAGGAGGTGGTGGCGTAATTCCATTGACTTCGTTTCCTTTCCAGCAGATAGGCGATCGACGTGAATGTTGTCATGGATTTTCATCCAGAAGGGAAGGGAGAGTATGTAAGTGGCCCGGTCTTTTCGGTGATTTCGAATGGTCCTAGGCGACGGCTTCCAAGTTTTCCATGTTTTTGTTGGATTTTAACGTTTTTGGTGGAAAGCCATACAGGTTGGCCTACTTCGAATTCCTGTACCTTCCCTGCTACGATTCTCTGATTCTTTGTTTACTCATGCGGAGTGCTGCCTCCGCATCTTCCCTTGCGTGACGGAGGACTTCTAGCCTTTGATTGATGGAGGGATACGATTTGGACACTCCGACAGGGATGTTAAATTCAGGAGTATATCCGTAGAGGACTTCGAAAGGGGAATGATTATGGGCTGAGTGGATACGGGAGTTAATGACGAATTCGGCAGTGGGTAGCAGGTGGTCCCAGTCATCTTGGCGTCGGCTAGTGTACATCCGGATGTAACGTTCGATTTCCTGATTAGCTCGTTCAGTTGTCCGTTGGTTTCTGGGTGATATGCCGTAGTGAGCGCAGATTCAACAAGTAGCTTTAGTAGGTGGCGCATCACTTCAGCAGCAAACTGAGGGCCACGATCTGAGAGGAACCGTCTGGGAAGTCCATGGAGTCTAAATATTTCTCGGTAGTAGAAGTCGGCAACCCCTTCGGCAGTGATTTCAGTGGTTGTGGGGAGACAGTGGATCATTTTGGTGTAGTGGTCGACAAATGTGATGACTGCATTGTGTCCATCCTGCGTCATGGGTAGTTCGCCAATTAGATCAACACCAATATCTTCCCAAGGACCTGGGAACGGGGAGAGGTTGCAGGGATGAGGAATAATGAGGGTTTAGGCGTTTTCGTTGGCACGGATCACAGCCATCGACGTATTTGTCCACAAAGGAGCGCATTCCGGGCCACCAGAACTCCCTGCTCACTAGTTCTAAGGTCCCATGCTGACCCGGATGTCCAGCAGTTGGAGCATCGTGACATTGGATCAGCACTGCCTTTCGTAGTTCAGGACTTGGTGGCACGTACACTTTGTTTCGATAAAAGACTAGACCATTTTCTTCTCTCCATTCTGGTAATCCTCCAACTATTTCTGCGGGCCTTTAATCTGCTTTAATCCTTCTAGTACCTCAGCTTCTCGTTCACTGGCACTGCGATTGGTCATAGAGGGGATTATGGAATAGGACAGCGGTGGCGGCATTAATGAAGTGTTCAGGGTGAGACGATTTGTTCTGATTGTCATCGGCATCAGATACCTGGAATTGGGACATACGAGATAGAGCGTCAGCTTGGGTGTTTGATTTTCCAGGACGGTGTTTAAGACGGAAATCAAACCGAGACAGCCACAAGGCCCATCGAGCCTGTCTTCGACTGAGGTCTTGTGCTGTTCTCCAGAATTCTAGGTTCTGATGGTCGGTGATGATTTCGAATGCTTCCGGTAGTCCTTCTAAGAAGTTTCGCCAGTCCTTTAATGCTTCAATGATGGCCAACATTTCTCGATCGTAAATCTCATAGTTTCGCTCGGCTGGGTCCATAGAGGCTGACCGGAATGCCACTGGGTGCCATTGCCCGTCATCCTGCATTGTGTAATAGAGTCCCCCGGTGGCAAATCCCGAGGCGTCGACTTCAATTCTGGTCGGTCTGTTGGGATCCCATAAGACAAGAATTGGGGAGGCGGTGAAGGTGTCCTTAAGTGACTGAAATGCCTCTTGTTGCTGGTTCCCCAGTTCCATTTGATGTCTTTCGAGTGAGATCGTTGAGTGGTCGGGCCTTTTTTGCAAACCTTCGATGAACCTCCGATAGAAGTTAGCAAATCCAAGGAAACCTCGTAAATCACGTAGCGAGAAGGTGCGGGCCAATTTTTGACTGCTTCAACCTTAACTGGTCCATTCGCACTTCTCCCTCTCCAATGATGAGTCCCAAGTACTCCATAGATGACTGTTCGAATTCGCATTTTTCTGGCCGGAGTACAGATCGTGTTGGTTTAGGCGAGTGAGGACTCATGTACAATGGACCGATGCTCCGTTAGGGTTTCGGTAAAGATGAGAATGTCGTCGAGGTAGACAGACCTTTCCAGCAGCAATCAGATCAGTAAAATAGAGTTCATGAGGGCTTGGAACGTAGCGGGGGAGTTTGTTAATCCGAAGAACATTACTAGTGGTTCAAAGAGCCCTCGATTAGTGGCAAATGCTGCTTTCCATTCATGTCCATCCTTGATCCTAACGTTGTTGTAACCCCATCGTACATCGAACTTGGTGAAGATTTTGGATTTTCGGAGCAGCTGATGATGTCGGAAATCAGGGAAGGGGATATCGATTTTTAATGGTGTATTCGTTGAGTCTTCGGTAGTCCTGGACAAAGCGTAATTTTCCGTCTTTCTTTTTGACAAAGAACACTGGAGAGGCCAGAGGGGATTTAGAGGGCCGAATGTACCCTTTTCGTAAGTTTTCTTTTAGAAATTTGTCCACTTCCTGTTCATTAAGAGACATTGGATAGATTTTCGTACGTAGAGTTTCGGGGGCGTCCGGTTTGAGGTCAATTGCGTGGTCCCAAGGTTTGTGTGCAGGTAGCGTTCGGATTCCTTTTCGGAGAAGACTTTGGTGTGGCGACGGTATTCACGGGGAACGAGTTCTTCAAAGGTTTTTGCTGGTTTGTCCTTGTTCGCTGCTTCTGCCAGTTTTTGGAGTAAGTATACCCTGCGGCGCACCAAAGTTCTTCCGCTGCGTGATCTAGAATTCCGGCACGAAGGAGGGCCCTTCTTCTTGCGATTCCCGTTTAATCGATATAGAGGGGCTTCGACATCGAATACTTCCTGACTCGGTAGCTCCTCTGGTTCTGGTAACGGAATGTATTCGGGATTAGGTTCCAGAATTTTGTCGATTGTGGTTCCTCCAACATTAGATTCTCGAGGTTCAGGTTCATCTGTAATTGTCATGCGAGGAGGAATAGGGGTGGTAATCGCAAGTCGTCCCTGTTTCCAATCTATGTTAGGGTTGACCCTTCGAAGCCAGGGTAGGCCTAGTATGACATCTTCCGTTCCTAGATTGGTGACTAGATACTCGAGAAGTTGGGGTGAGTTTTGATCGATAGTGGAAAGTAAGCGAGCGAGTGTGTAATTTTTCCAGCAGTGTTAGGAGTTCCGTCAATGTTGTAGAGAGTGATTGGATGGAGGAGAGGTCGAGTGAGGATATGATTTGGTTTACGAACCGTTGATGAA
Organism: Collybiopsis confluens; assembly: GCA_013368555.1. NCBI lineage: Eukaryota > Fungi > Basidiomycota > Agaricomycetes > Agaricales > Omphalotaceae > Collybiopsis > Collybiopsis confluens. The sequence goes on from JAACJN010000316.1 coordinate 49,412, forward strand.
GAAATAGACCTGTTGCACCAGAGTCTATCATTGCTGCGCTTTTTGTACTCTTGAATCTCCCTTGTAACTTAATCGGTATGCGAAAATGAGAAACATCGCTAGATTGAACCGAACCGATAGTACAGGAGGAGATAGATGCATAAATGGAAGACGATTTATAAGAGTACAATTCGGGGAACCAGGCGGCAGCCGTGGCGGGTTCCCACTTTAAAAATTCTGGCGCAATTCGGCAATCTGGGTCGCTAACATCTGTTGATTGGCAGCAAGTTGTTGAAGGACTTGGGCAAGATCCGGCGTGACGGAGACAGACGGAGCTGCCGCGATGGTGGAAGTGGAGGGTTCCGTGATAGAAGTGGCCGAAATGTTGCGAGGGGCAGCACGTCCTGTCAAACCTAGATACTTACGACGACAGACACTTGCCAAGTGCCCAGTGAGCCCACAGTGTCACAGACATCTCGCTCGTGATGTCCATCTGCCTTACGGTGGTTCCTTGATCCACATCCGTAACACTTCCCGTCATGAATCTTCGATAGTCGTCGAACTCTTACCCGTCACCGTGCGTGGGCATCTACATCCATGGCATTTGGGTCTCGATGAGCGATGAAGGGGGCGTTAATTGGTTGGAGGCTATGAGTGGCAGGAGTGACTGCTTTGAAGGGCGTCTTCTGCCTGAATCGTTCATTTATCCGATTATCAATTCTGGTAGCTTCGGTGATGAGATTGGCCAGCAAGGAGGTGTTGGCCTGAGAGTGT
>JAACJN010000317.1:0-50007 GCA_013368555.1 Collybiopsis confluens
GAACGCTCTTCCGAACGCGGCCACGCCGCCTTTTTGTTCAACCGTTCGAATAGCAAGGTCACGATCATGGCCCCCGGCACTGATGAACCATCTCGCATTCCCTTCTTGCGTCCAAACTTCACGAATGAAATCATTGTTTTCATCCTGAGGGACATCCTCTCTAATTTCCACAGCATCCACACGGGGTTCGACTAGATGAAGATACGAAAATTTGGGATGCGCTTTCTTGAGCTCCTCCACAAAGTGGCGGAAAGTTGGCCTTGGGTCTTTCATCCTCATTCCTATGAGTCATAGAAATCAGCTCCATCAGAAAAGTAGTGGCTTTCTGAAACGACTACCATACCTTGGAAGAAATTCCATGGACTAAGTCGAATACCCGTTCTCTCCGCTCCGACTGCTTTCACCACAGCGTCAACCACTTCCAGAGGAAACCTGGCTCGGTTTTCCACGCTTCCACCATACTCGTCCGTACGGTCGTTACTGACGTCTTGAAAGAACTGATCTAGCAGATAGCCATTTGCGCCGTGGATTTCGACTCCATCGAATCCAGCACGCTCAACAGCATTTGTAGCCGCCGTCGCAAACCACTGAGAATATTCCTTGATCTCATCTTTCGCCAGAGGACGGGGTTTTTGGGGCTCGTCGGGGTTCATTGAGAGGGTTGATGGGGAAACATAATCATACGGGAAGTTGGCTTCATAGCCTGGCTTTCCTGGAATAGCAGCTCGTCCGAGGGCCCAAAGCTGCAAGTAGATGTAGGACCCATTCGCATGAACTGCATCGGTGATCTGGAAGGTAAATCACGCGCATCAGATCAAGGTCCGGTACTAATCAAGGCTACAGTATACACCTACCTCTTTCCATCTTGCAACTTGGTCGTCGCTCCAGATGCCTGGGACATGCGCATATCCGCCGGCCTGGTGAGTGATTAAGGTAGCCTCAGTGATGAGAAGAGTCCCCGGTGTACTCGAACGCTGGGCATAGTACTCTTTGACGACAGGGTTGGGGACATGTGCCTCATTGGCTCGGAAACGCGTGAGAGGTGCTAGTACTACACGGTGCTTGAGATGCATATTCCCCACCTGGGCAGGGGAGAAAAGCACCGCTTTGGCTGATGTTTGTGCGGGAGTGGGAGTGGTGACCATTTTGAGTTAGGCAGTAAAGATTTTCGTGCGGGAGATGATATTCTGTGATTGGCATTTTCCCGTGGCTTTTATATCAATCTGCATAGGGGAATTTGATTAAACTAATGGTTGCGATAAATGACTAAGTAAAATAAAAGAAAAAAACCATGAATAATCAGAATGATAGAGGAATTCGTTCGCCACGGATTGCTCAGCGATCCTTGACTAATCAAATTTATTGGTTCGAGGAATCGGAAGCTGTTTCGCCATATACAACGCAGGGTACCCGCGGTTTCAATTGGACCTGAATACAAATAAAATATGTTTGCTGTTCTGCGAGCTCAAGGAAGGGTTACCAAGTATGTAGTCGAAGGGCTGGCAAACGACAGGAGGGAAAGGCCGTAGGATTCTGAAAAATAAATAAATAAATGAATAACGCAATACTAGAATTACATTGGATAAGACTCTTTGTTTTCATTGGCCTATTACTCTCCAACAACCAGTGCTCGTAAGAGAACGGCTACTCCCCAAGCACCAGGATCCATCTCTCCCTGCTCTCCTTCACCTCCTTCGCCACTATAAACGGCCCTGCCAGCCTTAGCAACCATTCCGCGCGTGGCATGGGCGGCTTCTTCGGCTTTCTTTGTCGCTCCGTTGACATCTCCACCAGCTTGAAGGGATACGATAAAGATATCTAGTGGGTCAACTAACGTCCTGCTCGGAGGACGGGCCCGGGTGTAAGTGTATAGCTTTTCTAGAGCATGTAGAAGAGCCTGAGGCCATTTGAACGACGCCTGATGCAATCCTTGGGCGAGGGCTGAGAAGAATATCCTGTGGCAAGTGACATTTTGGCATTTGAAAAAGTAGTTGCATTTATAAAATGTGACTCACGAATACAATCCTCCACTGGTACCTCCCATACGATCCTCAGCAACACCTGCTATTGCTACACATGCTGCGGAAAGAGATAATCCAGTAATTTCTTTGCTGTCAATCAAGGATAGGACGCCCTCGGCGCCAGCCTTATAAGGCAAATACTGAGAGGAAGTTCAAACGCGGACAGAGGGGGGGAAGAAGATACCTTTAATGTCAAGCCGCAGTCTCCATCCCCAGCTACAGTGTCCATTCTTGTCAATTCCGGTTCGGCACGAATGAGCGCATTACAAGCACGGCGAATAGCATCAATTGTCTTTTGTGCTTGCTCTTGATTCTGATTTTCTGGGGATTGGGTCGTAGAAGATGTGGTAGCTGATTGGGATGTGGTGAGTTGAGAAGAGAGGGAGACAGGACTTTGACCAGAAACCCAACCCCATCCTGATGCTTCCGCAGGAGCATCAATGAGAGACAACAAGAGGCCTCGAGATGGCTCCTGTGTATCTTTGGGAAGCTTGAGCAATGTCAGGGAAAATCCGGGCATGTTCAAACTTGTCATGTATGACCCGCTCAGTACCCGTTTCATATTCAGGCCACGGCTCTGAATAACCTTTGTCGCTTCGAGGGAGGCTGCAGACAGCTCGAGTGGGGAAAGGCCGCCGAGGTTATTCACCATTAACACAACATCTGAGCCGGAAGGGAAAGGGACCCAGCCGCGTTCATTATCGTCCTGTTCGGAAACTGTCAGCATATCAACCAGTTTTGGGATGACTTCGGATAGAGGAGGTGGGGAGCCATTTTTTCCACGAAGTCGAAGGACTCCAGGCTCGTTGTGTATTCCCATTCCCACCTCAATCTCATCCTCTGCCAAGACATCCTTGCCTCGGTCGGTTCCCGGCACATGCGAATGTCCAGTCGCGACACCAATTGTTGCGAGATTATCTGAGACATATTTTCCGATGGATTCTACCTCGTCCAACGCGCCTCCTTGAGCGGCTAAAGCTCCCGCTATCTTGTACAAAAGAACCGTTCCAGCCAGGCCACGTCGACCGACAAGCGTGATCCGTGAACGAGGAACAGCGACATCGTCTCCGACAGTGAGGAAGCGAACGGGGTTGAGACCTTGAGAAGATAACGCTTCTCTTGCTAGTCCGAAATTCAAGACATCTCCTGTGTAGTTTTTGACAATAATCAACGTCCCCGATCCTACGGCTGGATGAGACCCAAAATGGCTTCCGTTAGGTTCTCAAATACCTTGGCTTTCCCCTTTGGCGGGATGAACTAACTCTACCGCAGTTTTGACCTGTTTCCCACTCGGACTAGCAAAGATGTTTCCCGAGACGGCAGCGGTGAGAAGCCCTTTTCCAACGAATCCAGCATGTGATGGCTCATGCCCAGCGCCTCCACCGCAGATCAGAGCGACTTTTTGCCTAGAGGAAACTGGTCGATAGAGAACTCTGGCGTCTCTATGCAGCTTGAGCTCCGGATTAAGAATGCAGAGGCCTTCGAGAGACTCATTTACGAGCGAAGAGGGCGAATTTATCAGGTGCTTTGAAGCCATGGGAGGGCGGTGTTCGGATTGTGGTGTGCTGCTTTTATATTTATACACCTTCTGCTACTGCCTGACACGACAGTGAGAGTAGAGAAGTAAGGTCACTTGTCGCGTTTTGGTGAGCTAGGCAGATGATCATGAGCATGATCAGGTGATCGAACCCATAAGAACGAACAAGGGCCCGGGCTACGTTTCGTTTCTCTGGATGAGGTTGAGAAATGGGCATCATTCCCGAGTTGCTAAAGCCTCGACCGCATCTCCCATACTTGTAAAGCTCCAACTCGGGATGCGCTTCTCTACTGTTCAATGGGTCTATTCTGCTGGGTCTACAACGGGTTCAAGTCAAACGAAGAATTGATAATGAAGCACCACTGTAACTTTGGCCTGCTAGTGGTATCTTGATACTGTTTCTACTCGCTATTGTTTCAAGAGGGACTCTTCCGGTCAATAAGCTTACGTTAAAGCGATCTTCTAATCGAGCAACCTGACCAAATCCTCACCCACTCATGCGACAAAATGATATAACCATTTTATCTAACCTTCTTGTGACTCAGGACCTATTTAGTTCATCCATTCCACCAGAAACGGCTAGGAAGAAGACTTGAGCCAAATGGTTCTGTTTATCCACAACCGGACCTCCAAGCGTCTGAACAAAATTATGAAGGAATTGGAAGAGTATTGGGGCTGGGATTCGCAGTCGCGAGCTGCGTCTCAGATCTCTCGAACCGCCCTGGGTCCTGGGAGTGTTTTAAAGAGCTGAGGTTGAAAGCCCATCAAACAGATTTGGTGAAAAATTTCCTAGTGCAAGAAGACCAAATCGTACTCTTAGCTGATGGGAAAACTGGCTGCTGGGCTAGATCCCAAAATTTGGGCAGCTGGCTCGAACTATTTCAATTCCTTTGGAAAAATCTCAAGAGCAGCCTCTCGATCCTCTCACAGCCTGACTACAAAGATGAGGCAGGTTTATCTCGCGACGATCATGTGCAGTTTGTTAGCCTAATCATTTCCTGCTTCTACTGTTTGAGTCCAATCTCTACCTACATCTTCTGCCTTCCTTTCGATGAGTTAAAGGAGGCCTTCTCTGAAGCCGGTATGTATTCTTTCTCAAGCACGGAGATCTTTTCTCACCGAGACGTTAGAAAGGCATTCGCGTATCAGAGTAGGAAGCAGGTCCAGCTTGGACCGCAGGGCTCGAGTCTTCGATGACATTCTTTGTTAGTTGTTCATTTTATATGACCTTGATTGATACCCAATTTTTTTCCAGTTCCCGGTAACAAAGGAGATCCGCCTCGCGTTCGCATTGTTCAATCGGTTTCAAAGCTTACAAGTTGGTATCGGGCAGCGCTATCGCTGGGAAACCATGCACCGACTTATCTTAGCCAGAAGAAGATCTCTGTGGACTGGGTCTCAAGTCGGGAAATTGTCCCGTTCAGTTGCAGTAGGGAGGAGGCAGCCGCCGTTCTGATAGAGGTCGCTGACAGTCATCCAAATCCAAAGGCTGTCGATGACCCCGGAGTTCCTCTCCGCAACCGATGTCGTATTCGCAACGAACTCCTCATGACTCTTCGAGAACGTGCCGCTAGAGCCCTTCTTTGAAGTTGAGGATCACGCCTTGAAGATGTGGTCGGGAGTCGGTATCATGAGGCTTTAATTCGTCCGAGACGCATCGTGCAAGCCTGTCAACGGCCGATCTCTGCTATAGTGCCTATGTGTATAAATCTTGAAGCTGAGCACCCGAAGTGTCCGAGTACCCGCGCATGAACAAAGGCCGGAGAGTATCTATTGAAACAAACGAGGGTGCATATACATCACTTGAAAGGAGAAGAGAGAAAAAAGCAAATAGGATTCAATTTTTCTGAAAAAGATAACCAATCAGTGAGGGTTCTAAAAAAAATGAAACAACGTACTTTTTGTGTTTTTTCTTTGCATGCAGTCCTGACATATTGAAAGAAATCACATCCAGCTAACCCGAACTTGGATCGCCCCGTAGACTCCTTTAATGATGTCGCCAAGCAAGAGTAAACTTTGGCCAAGGGCGTCTTCTAAAGGCGTGGCCCTTCCTTAAACCAGAGTGGAGTCGATGGATCATATAATTCAAGCGCGTATCGCAAGGTCACAGCTTCTGTGGTTTCGGCAGCAGGAAACCACCCATGCCCAAAGTAATCCGGATATGATTTCCTCATATCAAGTTTTTCTGCCTGGTTGAAAGGTGCGAACCATACAAGAGTCGGCATCTTCACTTGCACATCCTCATTAAAGTTCCCCTGAGTGTAGAGAGCCAAAAAATGTGACAAGACGTTGGTGCGTGTAAGGGTCATATCTCTGTCGGCATAGTGAGCATGCGACACTATTTGGACACCATGCGCCAACAGAACAAGAGCTTCCTGAATATTGCAATGAGGTTCATAGTCTGTAATCAGGATATTGTCATCCATATGAACGGTCGCTCGAAGAAGAGGCTCAAGGTTGTCCCAATGATCAGAGTGATTTGGGTTCTGCAGTTTTTCCCAGAAATACAGGCCCCAGTAACCGTCATAGAAAAGCGAGCTCTCTTTGCGAATTTTTGAAGTCATTGCTGGACAGAAGGCTCCGAGGGACTGAACAATGATTTCTTTGGCAGACGGGCTAGATGTGGATCTTTTCAACCATGTCAAAGCGCTTAGTTCAAAGTCTTGATCAGCAGGAGAGTCCTTCCTGCAAGCTACGCGGCGCTCTTCGTCTTTCAATGAGCTAATGACCAGGTCATCAAACTGATCAAAATCGGCTCGAGACCTCTGTAACCTGATGCAAAGTGGGACAAGGATATTCAGGAGTCTGTATCCTAACACACAGGGCGTGTGGTAACTGTAGAAGAGTAGATCCGTGAATGTCGTCCGATATGAGCATTGAGTAATAACGAGAGGAAGGATATTGGCGGCCAGGTAGAGCACAAGGTCGGTGGTTGTAATGCCGCCGACAAAAAATGCCAAAGCAGGGCTGAGAGGTGCCAAGAAAATAACAAGTCCAATAAGAAATAAGATAAGGGATATGTGGAGAAGGACAGGGAGTATGCCGATAATACTTTGGACACGCCACTTTTCCAGACCGTCGAAGCGAAATTGGGGGATGAATGTACGCTCTCGAGGCGTGCCTGTGACAATACTTGCGTACTGGCGCAGCCATTGTTTTGCCAGGACAGCAAGCAAAGCGACAGAAAGGGATATGGTGAGGCTTGTGAACCATAGTCCATTCACCCATAGATCGTTGAACGATGGAGAGAACATGGACATGTCGGCGGATGGAATGTCCGGGAGCGTGCCATTGGCATTCCGAAGCAGTATAATAACATCGGCAAGGTAGGAGGCAGATAGCTGAGTATAGTCCGGAGAAAAAGCTTGATATGTTTGAGTAACGAATGTAGAGACGACAGCCGAGAACAGACCGGTCTATGAAAAGTCAGATATAGCACCATGTGCAACGATTAAACACGTACAATGACCATAAGAATGTCCAAACTATCTCCTAACTCCCCGACCATATCATCATCGAACGCCTTCGCTTCGTCATTATACACCCACCAAACCCGGGCTTCTGGGTCTAGCTCACAATAGCGTCGGTCTGGAGGATATTTCAGACGATAATCGTAGTTTGCTTTTTTCGGGACATTAGCGCATTCTTGGAACAGGAACAGATATGGCGGCTTACTAGCAGCTGGATTCATCAGCGGTTCCTCCTTGGTAGCAACGGCAACCTTTGAAACGGCAGGCTCAACTGATGTAGTCTTCATCATCGGCGGAGCTCTAAAGAGGCACGTTGGTTTCAGCGAACAACCAGAAAAGGAGAAACACCAACGCAAGATTCGGAGTATTTGATTCCTCGAGAACGTCGCTCTCCATCTCTCGTTCAATTATGACTGGCGAGATTGTTTGAGTTTCCTGAGTTCCAGAGGGGTGAGCCTTGTTGTTATCTGGTGGTGGAGGCCGAAATATTGACTTTGGGAAGTTGTCGACTGAGACTTTTCTGTGCTCTCCTTGTATCTTCATGAGCTCGTGCATGCTACGCATAACAGTGAGCATTTCCGCAAGCAAAGGCATCACGTTGCTGGATGATTCGGACAGGCCGTCAGACATTGTGGGTCTCAGTATCTTGCTCAGTGGCAAGGTAGAATTGCGCACCCGCTACCACGATCAAACTAGACCAGTGCATTCAATGACCCTGAATTGAGGTTTTAGCGCTCCGAGATGGCATCCTATTTTACAATTCGACGAAAGTTGGTCGGGTAGAGATGCGTCGAGCGACTGAGAGCGACGGAGAGGTTTTGGAGATACCATTATTGAACAAGAGTACTGTCACGTCGGACGCACCTGGCCAACAGAGGTGACAGAGATTCAGCCACATGGGAACCTTCTAGACGTTGCCGATGGACCCTTGGGCGAGACTCTTTCCCTCCCTCCGTGAATCCCCGTCACCTCTTGACGGCCAACGTCAATGTTAAAATTCATACATATATGTATTTCATGTACAAAAATCCGTGGAAATACTAAGAGAAATTCGGCCCAGGCTGTGGCCACTCATTAATAGTCTGCTGGTTACCTGTCAACTCGAAGCTCGTCGCGGCCAAACCTTGCCCATTGACATCAGTATCGACCCACACCGTATACGATCCAGGATACAAGACACTATTCCCATTCACATCCACTCTCGCAATACTTCCCAAAGTGACGCTCAGCTGAGCCGTTGCACTCTGGCCAGCAGCGATAGCCTTGACGCGGGTATATCCAACCAGTTCTTTTATCGGAGCCGGTGATGGTCCCGCAGTCGTGTTGGAGAACAACAGGGCGACGTAATCCGAGGTGACAGTTCCAGTATTTCGAACGGTAAGTTGGAAAGCACTATCAAGGAGTGCTAAATCTGTATGAGCCGAACTCGATGATGCTGCTGCAGCTATCAAATCTTGGATGTTATACGAGCTTTTCGGCGATCTTGACCATGATACCGAGAACTTGGTATAGTGGAGCCCGAAACCAAAGGGGAACACCGATTCGCCAGTGTACCACTTGTACGTTCGCCCAGGGTTAGTCGAAGAAGGCCGGACAGTCATATCCGTCATTGGGACCTGATTCACATAGTTCGCCGGATACTGAGTGATCGGTAAACGCCCGGCCGGCGCTTGTTTCCCAGTGAGAATGTCAACGATGGCTGTTCCACCACTTTGACCTGGGTAACCTCCCCACACTAAAGCGTTTACCTGTCCACCCCCGCATAAACAATAGAACTCATAGAATCCGAATCAAAAACTCACAGATGCATTCGCCTTGATCTGACTGCTATCCACCTGCCCTCCACCCATCTGCAAAACGATAAACGGTTTTCCAACAGCTGCAAGCTCCCCAATCAGTTGAAGCTGGTTCCCAGGCCAAGCGATACTTGTTCGGTCGCCGCCCTCCGCCTCAACCGAGGTATCAATCCCTCCCACAAACACGATGACATTGGCAGACCTAGCGGCTGTCAAAGCGGCACTGAACCCACTCGTGCTTGTACCAGTTATGGTGGTTCCGCTCGCAAAGTTGACCTTGAAGCCAGCATTCTGGAACGCTGCCAGTGGACTGATGAGGAAGGGTGCCGTGCCTTGGTAGTTGGACTGCATCTGTGTGGTAGCATTGGCCCAAGGGCCGATAAGCGCCACTGTAGCGCTGGAGTTTTTAAGAGGAAGAATTCCATCATTTTTCAGTAGGGTAATTGCTTCCACAGCGGCGGTGAGGGCTAACTGTTGCGAAGAAGGCGTGTTGACAGCAGAGAAGTCTAATTGACGATAGGGTTGGGTGGTGGGAGAATCAAAGTATCCAAGTCTGACGACCGTCTCAGCGACATGGCTTTCTCATAAATGGGATGAGCCTACCGAACAAGGGATCCATACCGCCTCACCATAGCTTGGACGATATCAGACTCTTGAAGCAAGTTCTGATTCAGGGCCGTTTGCAAGTTATTAGAATATGTCGAGCCACAATCGATATCTGTCCCGGCAAGTATGCCGAGGGCACTCGCGTTTGCCAACGAGCTGGTGAAGTTGTGGGGATTTTGTATGTTCGCAATGGCATCGCAGTCCGACGTGATCCATTGGTCGTTTCCGAGTCCAAAGTAGTCCCGAGTAATGTTCTGCATTAGGTAGGCCGACGCGCAGCTGGGGATTCCGTTAACCGAATTGTAGGAACACATTATAGATGCAACTTCTGCGTCTCGAACGCAAGTTTGGAAGCTAGGCGAGTAGAACTCGGCAAGGTCCTGAATGGACACAATAGCATTGAACGCCATACGGCTGTTACCCTCCCAGTTCTCCATATCGTACGCGGCGTAATGTTTACAGTCCGCGATAATCTTAAGATACTGCCCGTTGGCGCCATTGAGCTGTGAGCCGAGTCCACCTTGAAGTCCAGTCACCAACGAATATGTGTACCTTCCAATATGGAAGGGATCCTCGCCGGGTGTTTCTTGTCCGCGTCCCCAACGAGGGTCTTTGAAAGGGTTGATATTGGGAGTGAAGAAAGATAGGCCGGCGTGGCCAAAATTATTAAAAGCCCGAGCTTCTGTACTGATGACAGTCGCAACATCATTAATGAGTTGATCGTCGAAAGCTGCACTCAGGAGGATCGGAGCTGGGAAGGATGTAGCGAAACTGAAATTTGTTCCTGCTGCTGTGAAGCTGACTCCTGGACTACCAGCTACGCCATGCTATGAGAACGAGTCAGATGTGTACACACAACATCGAGCGAGTTCAATAATATAGAAGATACTCACAAGAGCCTCACTCCACCACGTATATGCAGGTAGTCCTAAACGAGACACACCAGGGGTCTGATAGCCCGTGTTTGCGATCATCTCGGCCAGAGTGAACTGTGCTACCAGTGCTTGCGCCCTGTCAACAAAGTTGGCAGACGTATTGCATACTGTATTGTTGGCAAGCGGTCCATTGGTGCAGTCAGGAAACGCAGCGATAGCGCCAGGCAGCATGGCAAATGCTACAAGGGGTAATAAAGCCCGCATTCTTCCGTAGAGAAACATCTTGCTCGGGTTGGGATGTTACCTGGAATCCAAAAATGTCAGCCTTTTTATAGGCAGTGGGGAAAGTTATACTTAGGGAATCATGGGACACAATAATCTTCTTTCATTTAGAGTCCGGATTTGGGAGGGGAATATCTTGGTCTGACTTTTAGAACAGACGCTCACCTCTTGGTAGCTGCGTTCGTGAAAAAAAACGATTCACCTTGAGCAGCAGTATGTAAGACCATAAAGATACTGCTAGAGGAGTTAGACGAAGGACGTTTTGTCATTCATATCACCTGGACAATCGCAGCGCGAATGAAGAACTGCACACGTTCCAGCAACACATGGAGGTGTCCTCTTGACCAAATTTGTTCCGGACCCTTGTCGAAGAAGATGGATGCCTAATTGAAATTCATTCGTTCCTCAATTTCCTCGTCATTGGTCACGACACAGGTTGAGAATTGGAGAAGTAGTCGCCGTGCTTTCTGATAGTGAACCTTCTGATTTGGCTGGCCAAGGCGGTACATGAGGATTGGTGTCGGTTCGGTACCAGATAAATTGTCGGGGAACTCAATAGAAAGTTCGATCTCGAGGATTACTCGGTAGAATGTGATTAGTAGTACATACACGTTTGATTTTGTTCTATTCATAATGTTTTACCAGGGCGTGCCAGCGGGAAACACCATAGGACCGTGTACTTCTTGTCGCTTTTCTGGACCACATAGAAGCTCCACCATCTTGAATGCGAATGGGAACGCAGTACCTGATGCCAAGGCTTTAGCGAAAGGCGTATTCGGGTCAATAGTGCGCTTACCGGGCCCTCGACTGTGAGAGGGGGAAACAGGAGGAGTGAGCAAAAGCAGAAGAGATTGCAAGTTGAACACTTACCTCGTGATCAAGTTGTTCGAGACGACAACCGAATCTTCAGAGTAGATGAATTCTGTGAGACGAATCAAGAAAATGAGGAAGTGGAACTTTTGGGGTAACGCACCGTCTTGTAGTTGAGCTATGACACTGGGATGAGAAGTTAAGGGTTGTTTTGGAAGACCGGATGTGAGAGCAGCCAAGCTCCCTAAACGTGCCGCAAAGTCAGTCCGGCCAAGATAAGTATAGCCATCCGGCATACCAGCACAAATCATGCCAACCAGTTTACCCTCAGCAAGGTAATCTCTTACCAATTTTTGGACAGCCGAGTTCTGGGAAATGGTCTCTGCGCCTTTGGCTCCCCCCGGCACGACGAGAGCGTCGAATTTATCCTTGAATCAGCTTGTAAGTCGACTCGCGAACGAACTGAGCCGAGAGTTCACAAACAGGACCCGAGTCTGCTGGCTCAAAGTACCCATCGGGCACAATCTTGATTCCTCTTGATCCTTTGGCAGCAGGAGGCGTGACGAACTCGTCATTGTGTACGAAGGCAGATTTGCAGTCTACGCCCGCTCGAACGAGAGTGTCGTAGGTAATGGTGCTGGAAAATGATAAGGAATAAGGAAAAGACGCCATCTAGCATGCAAGACACGTACAATTCCATTTCTTCAGTTCCATCGGCTATTAGGATCAGCGCAGAAGGCATATTTGCTGAGGTTGGAGGCTGTGAGCAAGGGCGCCTATGCTTCTTCGCAAATTGACATCGTCGACAGCAAACTACGCCGGATTCTCAGCACGCGCAAATTACTCTTCCTGCTCAGCGATCGACCTGGAATTTTCAGAACAAATACCAAAAAATGGAAACCGTACAGAAAGTGCGCTGGTCATTTTACACGGACTTTTGTATGTCGATTGAGCCAACTCGAAATAAAAATTCTAATTATCGTTCATTCAGCGGCTCCAAGCGCAATTGGTCTTCATTCATGAAAGCATTTACTCGAGATTTAGATGCACCCGTTTACGCACTCGTACGTACAGAATCTTTTTTCCCCGACGCTTGCGCCTTATCTTGCTTTGCAGGACCTCAGAAATCATGGACACTCTCAGCACACATCACCAATGACATATAGCGCTATGGCGGCGGATGTACTGCGTTTTATTGAACAAAAGAGCCTGAGTCAGGTATCGCTTCTGGGGCATTCCATGTACGCGTTGTCTGTCCTGTCTTCTATCGAGCTGAAAACTTGACTTCCAGGGGTGGAAAGGTCGCCATGACCGTCGCACTGAACCCAGCCTCAGCTCTGAGTCATTTAATTGTAGCAGATATCGCTCCGAATCGAGGTCAACTTTCGGACGAATTCTCATCATACATAGAAGCGATGAAACGGATAGAAAGCATGAAACTGCAAACGAGGAAGGAGGCTGAACGAGCTCTGGCAGAATACGAGAAGGTTTCTTCTCTCGATGATTTGACAAAAGCCGAGTGTTTGATAATTCCTGCAGGATTCAAACGTCCTTCTTTTTCTCCTCACAAATATCATTCTACCGAAAGAGTCTGGTTCAGACCATATACGATTTCGGATCCCGCTGGGTACTTTGAGCGACGCGATACCTAACTTAGGCTCGTTCCCTTTCCGACCGGGTGAGACTAAATGGGGAGGAAAGACTCTGTTTATCAAGGGAACGAAAAGCAAGTAAGCAAACCGCGCGCGCACAACGGAAAGGATCGGACAGTCCTGATTATTGTCTGTAGCTTCATCAAGGACAGCGATTATCCGACAATGAAGGAGTTCTTTCCAAGTATGAAGCTCGAAACTCTTGACGCTGGTCATTGGGGTGTGTTCTACTCGATATCTGAAATACATCCGTTCCAACCTCTAGTATTTCTCCAGTCCACGCCGAACAGTAGGTCCTATTAACCGTTACTCAAACGTGCAGCTGATGTATCAATAAGGCCGGATAAATTCAAACGATTAGTTAAGGACTTTGTACTTTAGTTTGTACATCCAGAATAAAGTCCAGAGTTCCGGCAATAATACATAGATGTACACTTACCTACCTTACCGGTACCGGCGGAGACGCGCGGATGACGTGATCGGCACAGTCTTGTATCGCGTTTCTTTCTTTCCTCCGTCAATCATGGCCAGCCCGGCTTAAGCTCACTCCCCCATCTTACCAAATGTCCAGCTCACCATCATCTACATTCTCCGCTGAATCCTACTTTTCTACCCAGCTGCCTCCGTCCAACTTGGAGCACGACATTGCCGGCGTACGAGAATTTGTCGGGCGACAGAAAGATGCTGGACGAAAAGTTGTGTTCGTCACTGTGAGTTTCATCGTGCTCAAAGTATGCTCAGAATGAATGCTCATTTACTTCCAAGAGTGGTGGAACGACCGTTCCGCTAGAGCTCAATGTGTAAGCAGATGCAACTTGCTGAAACTCTTCGAGCCAAGGCTTACTTACCCCCTGTGCTGGTCAGTGTGCGCTTCCTCGATAATTTTAGTGCCGGTATGTATCTGTTTGTCTTTTGATACTTATTGTACAACTATCCATCGCTAGGAACTCGAGGTGCAACCTCTGCTGAGTATTTCCTCAAAGCCGGTTACGCGGTCATTTTCATGCATCGGCAATTTAGTCTCCAGCCATTCAGCAGGCACTACTCTCATTCCATCAATCCTTTTCTCGATTTTCTAGAGATCGAGTCATCTTCCGCGTCGTCCGAGTTACCCAGTTCCGGTTCCACTCCCAATGGAGTTACCTCATCCCCCCAGATCTGTGTCACCCCAAACAAGAGAGATCATCTGCTCGAGGTGCTTACGGTGTACAAAAATGTTCATGCGGCTGGAACGCTTCATACACTTACCTTTGTCACCGTGAATGATTATCTGTGGTTGCTGCGAGCAGTCAGCCAAGAATTATCCCTTTTACGGCGCAAGGCGATGTATTATCTCGCTGCGGCTGTTAGCGACTTTTTCCTACCGAGACAGAAAATGGTTAGTCCCGTCCCAGTCCTGTCGAGTCGATGACTAACAGCTCGCTTTCTTGACAGTCGGAACATAAGATTCAATCGGGCAAGGGTAGTTTACACATAGAGATGGATCAGGTGCCAAAGATACTCAAGCCGATGGTGGAGGACTGGACGGGGAAAGATGGGTTCATAGTTTCATTCAAGGTTCGGGCTCTTATTCAGTCTTCCGCTCCTGGTTGCTCACACCCTTTCCACCGACCACCTTAGTTGGAAACCGACCAAACGTTACTCATACCCAAAGCTCAAGCTTCCTTGAATAGATACGGCCATCAAGTCGTTATCGGCAATGACCTCAACCGACGCAAGTTTGAAGTTGTTTTTATCTCGTGGAAGGAATTCACATCTCAATCCTCTCGGGAGGACGATGCTTCTTCCTCGTCTCCGTTTAGAGAATCATGGCTCCGCATTGATCCTCATGATCGTGCAAAGGAGATAGAAGAAGACATTGTTGAGGAGCTGGTGAAGAGACATGGGAGATGGGTTCATTCTGGTGAACGATGATTCATTCGAATTTCATCTTTGGTGGAATCACACAAGTATATATTTACATGTATAGAAAGGTCAAGTGTACATAATGTTAGGAATCATGGAACATCTTTAGCGGATCGTTTTTTGTTCAAGTTGCAAGTTGAACAGGCGGTCAAAGCTGTAAATATCAACCTTCGTTAGGGCACATGATCATCAGGCTTTCATTTCTCGCTCTCTTCATTTATTTTCTAACTTGAGCGACATCTTTAGCAAATGAAAAAAGATCCGGGCTGATTTGAACACAAAGCGAATCATGACAATTGTGGAGCTTGTCGAGAGGTGAATCTCCTGGCTGGGGCCTACGTGCATGTTTTATGTATCAGTAAATGATGGCATACATATACGTGTAAAGGAGAGTACATTTGTGGTGTGCCCGACATTTGATGTACATTCAAAATACACACATAGAATGCAGAACTGAAACGGAGAACACATCGTAACTTCTACAGACCAGATGAATCGTCTAGATCCTTCTTGAACAAAACCTCTGCTTTTCGACGCTGGATGGTGCCTTTGGTGGCTGTTCGAGGCAACGTTCCCGGGGCCACCGCAATCACCCATCCTTCAGGCTAGTAGCGATGCGTTCAAAGGGGTATCGGGCTGCATGGAAAGAGTCGTTCCTGCTATATATCTCCGCTTGCAACACCTCCAAGTTTTGGCTGTGAGACTCTACAATCAAGACTGGCGAAGGACGATCTTCTCCAACGACGACACAATCAGAGATAATATCGCTGCAGAGCTCTCCGAGTTGGGCGTTGTTTTCTATTCCTCTGCATGGAATCAAATTCAGCAATCTGGTTCAAACAAACCAAGAAAACCCCCTACTTTCATGTTTATCCAGTCACCAGTTCGTCCACAATGAACATATGCACCCAGTTAGAGATTATCAGTGTGAAAACTACCGTCTTCCGCCCTCCGAGATTTATCAGGACATTCCGGTGCTTCAAGCGGAATTACAAGCTCTAACAAGCCTGAATCGCCGTCCAAGTCATGGGAAGCAAAAGGCACAAACTTCACCAGGGTGAACTAAGCAATTACAGCTTTGACCGTAGCCTGGTTACCAAGCCCTCGGAGGGGACTGCTATAGGCCTACTTTGACCGCCTTTGCAAAAAAACGATCGCTTATCCAAATGAAGTAGCATTAAACGGTAACGTTGAAGGAAAGAGTAGTACTAAATCACATAATGTGGCAAGTCATGAACGCGACTCTGGTTTCATAAAAAAAGAGAAAAAAAAAAAAAGAATCCTCGTATACTTTGAGTACGTATGTATTTACAAAATACAAAAGTTTTTCTTGACACTATGAACTACATGATAGTTTGGGGATAGAAGATGTCAACGTTGTCGATAGAAACAGTAATAGGAATAGGAATAGGGATAGAAAACAGAAAGGAAATCCAGAGAAGAATTAGGATTAAATATGGTCTATCCTACACCGTTCCGCAAGGGTAAATAAGCAAAACAACATTGAAAGAAAGAAAGACACGCAAGCAAGATGCATAGATGAGCAGCGCCATATTTTGTTATGGAACCATACGAACGTCCACATGTGCTGAATTGCGACGAGCGCCGCTCAGCAACACAAGAATCAAAGAGATTCCAAAAATAAAAAAATAGATAGTCGGGGCCCAAGCTCAAGATCTCATAGCGAGTTTTTTAAGCATATCACTCCAACTGGGGCTTACGACCTCAGGCTGGTCGTCCGCTCCGCCACCCCGCTTTTTGAGCGGAGGACCCTCCATATCGAACGAACCTGGCATCTGTAGCTCGTAATCGTCTTCATCGTCCGCACGCGTTGTCTTTGTCTGCTCCTCCTCAATCGTTATTTGTTCCTGCGTCAGGACGGATTCAGGCTCGTCGTGGACAACTTGTCCACTTGAACTCGAACTCGGTGAAGTATTGGTTTCTTCTAACGGCGCCGTGACAGTGACATTGGCATTTTCTCCCGGTCCAGGTTCGAGTTTCGGACCTCCTTCGTCTTTCTTAGAGGCAGGAGCAGCAGAAGCAGGATGCCAACCGTCATCCTCGTCATCGTCATCCGCATTCGGAGAGATCCCTTCATTACTATTCCACCCTCCAGACGAAGCAGACGCTTCCGATCGTATCGATTCCCCGCTCAATGAGAGCTGAGATTGCTGAGATAACGTCCTCTGCGCACCAAACGACGACAGTCGATGTATCGCCCTCGCACTCGCGATCGCATTCCTCCATTTAGCCCTCGGATCGAAATGCTCCCTCAATCCTCCAGAAAGATCATGTTCTTCAGAATGTTCATGCGTCGTCAACCACGGATCATCAAATGCCTCTTGTGCGCTCGGCCGTTTCGTTGGATCGGGGTTAAGAAGCCTTTTGATAAAGTCTTTCGCTTCCGCAGAGACGTTCTTCCAGTATCGGTCGTGAAACTCAATTTTGGCCTCTTTGGTTTCTCGGATGAGAACCTTGACCTCGTCTGAACGGAAGGGAGAGTAGCCACAGAGAAGGACGTAGGTGATTATACTGGAGATGGGGAGTGAGATACCAAAATTCTTCATCGTAGGAACAAGTTATTTACCCGATACTCCATAGATCAACTTTCTTTCCATGGCCCTCATTGAGCAGTACTTCTGGGGCCACGTACCCGATGCTTCCCGCTAACGAGTGCAACTGCTCCTCAGGTGTATGCAAATGTTTCGCTCTGCGGATCGATTATTCAACGATTACATTGAGATGTGAAAGGGACAAAAGGGAAAAGGGACACACATGCCGAAATCTGCAATTACGATATTCGAGTCTTCAGCCTTTGTCCGGTATAGAATATTCTCGGGCCTAAAGGAACGATAGGTCAGGATGACAGGTTGACTGAAAATGTATCAGCAGACCTACTTGAGATCCCTGTGGACAATGTCATGTTCGTGTAGATAAGCTACACCAGAAAGGATAGATCTATGATAAGAGACGTCAGGTAATGGTTCGGAGGCGACGAAGGCAGCTGGAGACTTACCTGACTACTCCGCAGGCATCCTTTTCTGTAAATTTCCCCTTCTTGAGTATCCGTTCAAAGAGCTCGCCCCCGATAGCGAGCTCAAAGGAAAGATAATACTTGGTTCGAGATTCGAACCACTCATAGAATTTGACCTTTGAAATCGGGTTCTAGTTGGGAAGGGAAAGAAGAGTAAATCAACTGACAACATTCGGATGATCCAATCCTTTCAACACTTCCATCTCGCCCCAAACGCTGGCTTCATTCCCTTTCACTTTCTTCTTGGGTATCAACTTGAGCGCAACATCCTTCGTAATACCAGAAGGCGCGGCAGAGCCGGTACCTAAAGTTAAGGTTGACGCCGAATCTGAGGGTGCGGGTGATGTAGGTTTAGAAGGAACTTTGGAATTGCCGAAGGTTAGAGTCCGTTTAGCTTTTGTTTGTGAGGCTAGTATAGCCGGGTCTTCTTGGCCAGCTGCTGCACCTCGTTCGGCAATAATGACTTGTTCTGGTGGAACATGCCAGGTGGCTTTCTGATAGGAGGGTAAGGAAGAAGAAAAAGAAAGGGGGGAAAGAAAGAATATGAAAGACTGACCACAACCTTGCCAAAAGTACCTTCTCCGAGAACCTGCTGAACTTGATAGTTCTTCTTCTTGACGAAGCTTGGCGGTTGCGGTAATATTGCGTCTTTTATTGATAGATGCATTATGCCAAAGGGGAACCGGTAAAGTTCAGAATTTAGCGTCCAAAGCCAGGAGTGGTGACGGAGTCGGCGAAGAACTTTCTCCGAGTGCCGTACGACGACGGTAAGGGGAGCGAGTGTATGATAGGTATCGCGGGGAAGAAACAGAAACAGACACAATAGAATTCATTCAGAATTCAGTCACGTTCCCATCGTCATCCGGCGGCATACCCGGCGGCACCACCTAGATCAGATACGACCGACGCCCATTCATTTTTGGAAAGGTTGGTTCTGGCAGTCTCGACCGGGCAGATCATACGCACCACGAATGCAACTTTAAATTCAACACTCAATTGTCGGCTTCAATTCAGCTTTGCGCCTGCGAAAAAACTTGTGCAAAAAAAAGTCACATCGGCGATCCATTCTTCGAGTCTTGACACACCTGATTTATCGATCTTGTACCAATGTCTACCTCTGCCTTCGTCCTGCCCATCGATCCTGCCAGACCAAAAACTTCTGCAAACGTCGAGGTCGGCCGACTCTGGGCTTTAGTTCCTCGAGGAGAAAAAGAACCCGATGTTGGAACGACCAGAGTATTTTACGATAATCCTCAGGGAAAGATAACTGCAGCTTCCACTCTTGGAGACAAATTTTCGTCAAAGAAGGGAGATTCACGGCGCGAAATGATTCGCAAAGCTGTCGGAACCGCTGTGAAATCTCTGAAGGCTTTGGATGGATTGAAAGAGGTCAATGTCGATGCATCTGAAGACCCTCACGCTGCCGGTGAGTTATACGCTGTAATAATCACCCCCACAAAGTCATTCGGGCCTATGTAGCCGTCGCTGCGCACCTTGCATTGTACAATTTTACCTTGAAAACCGATCCTCCGTCTCCATTCAACCCGAATCTGACGGAACCCATTCCTCCCAAATTCGACATCAAACCATTGGAAAACTCAAAAGATTGGGAACGAGGCGTCACTTATGCCTACGCTCAAAATCTGGCCAGAACAGTACGTTCACCGCTGAATATTCCGACTGCAGCGCTGGGCTGAAGTCTAACAGTTGGCGGAACTGCCTGCGAATATGATGACGCCCACGGTACATCTCCAAGAGTCACCTCTCTTGAGATTGATCATTGAAGATCAGTACTAGGCTTTCTGTGAGCGCGTCAAATCTGAGTTTTCTGGAGCTGAAAACGTCGAGGTTATCGTCCGAGATGAAGGTATGGATTTACTCGTCTTACGAAGGATTTTGTTGACCGTTTTCCATTAGATTGGGCGGCCAGCAGGGGATTGGTACGTGCCTGTCCTCTTTCTAAAGCTTGTTTACGATCCTTTCTCCTCAGAATACTTTCCTTTCCGTCACTCATGGGACTGATGAGCCAGCTAAATTCCTGGAGATGTACGTCGGCCCTCTTTATTCTGACATATGAATTCCATTAATTATTATTGCAATCCTTAGCCACTACAAGGGAGCACCACAAAAGGACGCTCAACCTGTTGCATTCGTAGGGAAAGGCATCACTTTCGACAGTGGAGGAATTTCCTTGAAGCCCGGTGAAGTTAGTATTTCGTTTTCTGGTTCGCTGAATGCCCATCGATAAACCTTCCAGAATATGAAACTTATGCGCGGAGATATGGGTGGAGCTGGTGCTGTTGTCTCTGCGACACTTGCCATTGCCAAACTGAAATTACCGTGAGCGCAATCTGCCTATAGCGCTCAGAAAAGTAGACCATATTCTTTTCAGAGTAAACATCGTCACTGTCGCTCCTCTGACGGAGAATATGCCCGGCGTGAGTAGCTTTCGTTATTCCGTGATCCCGTGTATGCCCAATGACCCCTTGCAGCCTAGCGCCACTAAACCTGGAGACATGTGAATATGGATGCCACTCTTTGTGATGCTTTTGCCTTACTTTGCTACAGTATCTATGCTATGAATGGAAAATCTGTTGAAGTGGATAATACCGATGCGGAAGGTCGTCTGGTTCTTTCTGGTATGTCAGCCGCTCCCGGGTGCTGTTTGAATCGGACTGACAAGGCGTTAAAGATGCTATTTACTATGCCTCGACTGAATATAAACCTCATACTCTCATCGATGTTGCAACTCTTACTGGGTTAGGACCGTTATACTCGCTCTTTTGCCGTTGAACTGATCCCGGCGGTTCACAGGGCAATGGTAGTCGCTGTAGGAGAGCTCTACACCGGCGTTTTCTCAGTACTCTTCTCCCCCTTCCCCGCTCTCCTCCTTTTGTCACTGATTAACCGTCCCTTAGACTTCTGATGAGCTTTGGGAGAGGCTCAATGTGGCAGGGGAGCATGAGTTCGACCGATTCTGGCGTATGCCTCTCAATGAAGACTATGGCACGTGCTCCGTGTGTTTGACGTGACCATCCCGTTGACCTCCAGTTCCCTACTAGGTCCTCAAATTTATTCTTCCAATGCCGACCTGTGTAACGTGCGATTTATTTTCATATCTAGGAGCTGCTGTCAACTTTTTCTTTTTTAGAGCGGCGGACGACCCGCTGGAAGTGCCACCGCTGCCCTGTTTCTCAAAGCATTTGCGCACGGTATTGAAACTGAGGATGGAAGTAATGCGGCAACCGCGATGAAGTGGGCACACCTCGACATTGCTGGAGCGAAGAACTCCACTAGGCCTCTGCCGTATCAGGAAATTGGTATGACCGGAAGACCTACCCGGTGCGTTCTTTTGTGCGATGTGTTTCTCTGACGCATACTAATTAGAAATGGCCTTACGCAGAGCTTTGATAGAGTATGTGAGGGGACTGGGTAATTGAGACGCCCGCCGAGTCTGCTCACGGACTCGTCACGTGCCCGGTCAAAAGTTATGGGTCCATATATTCAAGATAAAATATTGATCGAAAGTCAAAAGAAGATAAAGATTCTCAAGGAGTGGAAAAGTACGGGAGAGATAGTAGACAGTGGATAAGCTAGGAATACTCAACTCGGCGCAATGCTCAAAACGCCTCGAGTTACCCGGATTCCAATTTGGCATCACGGGCCGCGCGAATAGCTACAGTCATTCCCACGAAGTTTATACATCACTACTACTTTGAACAGTCGCCACGGAATAGCCTTAGAACCTCATTTTTGGCCTCGGAGTTGTGACATATAATGTCCAAGCATGCCAGTTGTAAATATCCGATGGTCCAATAAGCAATTGGTACATTAAAGATTGAGCTATACAGCGAAAACCGCCCAAAATGAGGCAAAACTGAAATTTGAACAGTAAAGTTGTGATAAATAAGATATAACAAGCTAGGAAAAAATACAGGGCTCCTGTATATACCTTATGGCAGTAATTATAGTCTCTAATCTAAAGGCTTAAGCTGGATTCTCTTTGTTCAGAGACCGATTTACTCTCTACGTCCTCAAAACATGTCACATCACGTGCTTTCCAAAAGGGGATCAACGGACAGCTGATCATATACCTTTATACGCGTCGCGCGTTGTTGCTATCAACGTTCGACATGCCTGGGAAGGCAAAATCTAAGGCTCAGAAGCGGCACCAATCACGTCTCATCAAAGATGATCTACAACAAGAAGCAGTTCAGCGGTATCAAGGGGAGCAGACACGAGCTTTGAAAGATAATGAAACCCGAAAAGGTGCCCGAAAAATCTGTGAAGAGGTCTCCAATGAGTACTTTGCATTGACAGGTACTCGGATCAACCTCAATCATGGCACTCTAATATCGCATGCTGAAGGGAAACAAACAATGTCAGAGTTTCTGGAAACAAAACAACTTCTGACACCCGAGGAAGAAACAGTGATTGTTTTGACGGCACTATTGTACACGGACAATTGGGTCACGGGCAGTATGAGCCATCACCGACACCGAGTGCCGAAGTCCGCTTATCAGGCTGGAAACGGTAATCACTGCTGATGTGACAGGTGTTCAAAGTGCCCAAATCACCCTGATAACGCGCTTTTTACTGATAGCTTAATTCTACCTATTCTTGACTATTTACTAGTAGCTCAAAGTGTATTATAATATTCTTCTCTATATCCTACATATTTCTGACAACTTAGAATATGCATATTGTGCAATGGTGCTCATTCCGAGGGCAAACTAATTTGCCTGTTCAAACTTCGTGGGAATGACTGTAATAATGATTTGACTTTCGCGTGTCATAAAACGAATGTAGAGGAGTCCAGTATCGTTATCCATGGTCGCCCCAGTCGAAGTGGTTGCTCTAAGGTTGCTTGCAACGAGAACCTTAGTCAGCCGTTGTACATCAGGGTATTTAAGTTGTACTAATCTATGTAGACACCCAGCTAATGCTTCATATAAATCCAGACGTTCACTCAGCCTGAACACCCCCAACTCTAGCCCAAAACATTCCCTCTTTCAATCGAATGACCTCCTTCCACGTACGCTCTTCCCAAGTCGTGCTTCCGATGTATGGATACCGAGCTCCCTCTTTCTCAACACCATCGGAATCTTGGGAGAGTTGGTCAGACATAGGTTCAACCAACCCGTCTGCATCTACTTCCTTCTCCTCTGTTAGAACCTCCTTGGCTTCCGGCTGGCTGTCTTCGGCTTTCACAGCCCCTGCACTATCCTGCGCCGCAATTCCTTCCGGAGCATGCTCACCTTTCTTGTCGTCAACCTTTTCCGCTCCAGTACCCTCTCCCTCCGTCTTTTTTTCCTCTGTCTTCTCCATTTCAGGGACTTCCGTAGTATGTTCAGCATCAGTGAGATCATCGTCTGCCTTCTTCTCCATCACAGTATCCTCTACTTTAGATCTCTCTTCACTATCACGACGTACCCCTTCCTTAGCCTCAACTTGACGTTCCACCTTCGCCTCTCCCACCTTATCCTTGTCATCACTCTGGAGTTCCACCTTGCCCTCAGGTGTAGCCGTAGGCAGTACAGCCGTGAGAGGCTTCGAAATGGACGCCGGTCTAGACCCTGAACCACCTCTAGCAACAGCACGTCTAGGTATGGGAGGCGGAACAGCCGTACTACCTCCGCCTGGCACAGGAGACGCAGTCCTGGAAGGAGTTGTGGGAACTGCCCCCATCACTCGACGCGTGGGTGTAACCGGAGTGGCAGGTCTTGAATCAGGTAACGGGATTTTCGCCGCTTCCTGGGAAAGACGAGGCGAAGACACAGGTGACTGGTGCGGCGAGACAGAAAAGACTACTTCGGAGCCGCCTTCTTCGTGATGATGGTTATGGTCGTCACTAAATTCATCGCCTGAGGAAGAAGGGACCGTGTCTGTGGGGGCAACACCCGTCGTAGGCGCAGTTACAGCGGATGAAGAGGGCTTCGCCCGGCCTTCGTTCCTTCTTGGTAGGGGAGGCGGAGGAGACAGAGCGATTCCTAAAGGGGCAGGAACGGAAGGCAGTTGCTTCTCCCTCTCCTCTGTCCCAGGCGTAGAGGGTCTCGAGATATTTGCACTCCCACCCGAACCCCAATTGGCCGCTCGTTCTCCCAACGAGCCCAGTGTCCCCCACAGCCCTCGCTTTCGTGGCGGTCTAGGTGGTGTCGAAGGAGTAGCCCCCGTAGAATACTCATTGGAAGCAGGGTGCATTGGAGGCGCCGGTGGCATTCCGCCAACACCAGAGGTCCCCGCATTGGGAGGATCATACGCGACCTCCTCATCCCAAACCCTTTCCACAATCCCGCCCCTCACAAAAGCCCAGAGAGAACATGTCGCCCGAAGGCGAATGAGACACCAAGAGTGGGCATCGCTTGCGTGGTCAATTGATGCAACACATAGAGGATATATCGGTGAATTTGAAGTAGAAACTAAGGACTTGGTGTGTGATTTTGACGTTGGGGAAGGGACGGAGATAAATGGGGATGACGGTGGTTTAGAAGTTGATGAAGCCTGTGAATAGGCCGAGATCGAGGACGATGTCGATGGGACAGACATATGGGAAGCAGCTGACACAGTCCCAGAACGTGTTCTGGAGGCGCGGGGGGGCACTGGGGGCGGACCAGAACCTCCCAGCGGCGCTAGAGTTGAAGGAGCTGAGGTAGGGACAACTGTCGACAGTGCGGGGGCAGTTGAAGGGGTTATCCGGAAAACGTATACTTGGGACGGTAGTGTTTCCAATATCGTTGCTGGGTCCATTGGGGGAGCTTTGCCTCGTAAAGGAGGGGAAGGCGGGGGTGTGATTCCCTGACCGCCATTATTCCCATCGTTGCTAGGAACATTCGGCATGGAAGGCCGCTTGAACCACGAAGAAGAAGAGGATGACGACGAGTTAAATAGAGATAAATCCAACCCAGGAAAAACAGGTGTTCCACATAAGGCACAATTTAACGAGCTGTGCGCACTCGCTGAATTGAGACCACCAATATTCAACCCAGTCGGTAGACTCGATATTGAACCCGATGAAGAGTTGGATGTGTAGCTCTGGATCAGTGTCGCGGTTGGGATAGGCTCGATGGTAAGATTACCGGTATGGATCGCGGCAAGCACTGAGCGGCGGGAAAGCCAATTGAGTGATGGGGCAAGGTCAAGACGCAAAGTTGGGTCACTTGCGAGACATTATGAGAGATTTATTCTCGGACGGGAAAAAACTGCTTTACTCACGAATCCTCGCTCATCAGCCTGGCCAAGAATGGCAGGGGTAATAAGGTGCTCATCGTTGGCAGCTGGGACGTGCTCGAATGAAGTCCACGCAGATGTGCAACGAACAAAAGGAATTCCTGGTATGGAACGTGGGTTGAAAGTAATCGAGTGCTAGGATGTGAGGCACCTTTGAAAAGAGGTTATATATTAGTCCAATATCCAAGACATTAAAGGATTCACACTTGCTTTTAGTGACTGTCCACTGTTGTTCCTTGTCCCTCATCTCTCTTTCTTGCTCTGCCTTTCTCAGAGTCCTTGCCATCTCCTGGACGACCTCCTCCGCCTCCCCGAGTCTCCTCTCTGCCTCTTTTCTCTTCTCTTCCTCTTTGGCCTTATTCAGCCGTGCCTCTGCCACCATCGTATTCGCCTGGTCAAACAAAAGTGCAGAAAGATCGTCCAGTTCCTTCTCAATGTCCTGCTTGGCTTGAACAGCAGAAGACCTCGAAGCAGCCTCTTCAGTGGCGCGTTCCATTAACCTCGTCAACTCCGCAGTCACCTGGGATTTTTCGACCAGCAATCCAGTGTTGAGTGCCGATAGATGCTGGGTTCTCTCCAGCTCCAATTGGGAAATTTTTAGAGTGCTCGAGCGGAGATTAGATGAAGTTACGTGCAGGGAGTCTTCCAAGTCGGAGACACGGTCGTATGAAGAAACGAGTTTGGAATTAAGTTGGGTGACCTGGGTAAATAGGTCGTTGATCTGGGTGCGAAGGGTCCCAATCAACTGCGTCTGTGGGTCGTCTGAAGTCCCCCGGAGATGGGTGGGTGCTGGTGCTGGTGAAGGGGAGATGTCATTTCCAGAATTTTCCTCTTCAGCAAGTGACTCCTTTGCAATAGGTGTTGTAGCCATCTAGG
Organism: Collybiopsis confluens; assembly: GCA_013368555.1. Lineage (NCBI taxonomy): Eukaryota > Fungi > Basidiomycota > Agaricomycetes > Agaricales > Omphalotaceae > Collybiopsis > Collybiopsis confluens. Next base: position 26,092 of record JAACJN010000317.1, read on the forward strand.
CTGGAAAAGGACAGAGCTGTAGCAGTGACAGGGCTTGCGAGGTCGTGGTCGACGTGTAAAGTGTTCAGAAAATAGAAAGAGCTCGCACGGGGAGCTATTCGGATGCCGATATCCGGCATTGGCTAATTAGGAACCAACTATTCGAGTACACGTAACAGAAAAAAAACAAAGAAACGATTATAATGTATAACAGCGATGCGCTTGCGAGTCTAACCGGGATCCTGCAAAAGTCTAGAAGAATTACAACTTCGGCGGCCAAACACTGACGGGACCCTCAGGTTGCAATCTGGTCCAAGGGCAGGCAAATGCCGGGTGAGGAAGCCACGGCCAGTGATTCTGCGACGCTTTGCCGAGTTGGGCCATAAGATTCATGAGCGAGGTGCTGTTCGTTGGAGAGACTGGCCTGGACCATCCTTCAGCTAAGGGGAGGCGTTCTTCACGGAAAAAAATTTGAACGAATCTAAAGAATATTTTGCGTTGACATTCAGGACACGAGCGATCAGCATACACCATCAAGGAACGGCCTACTTTTTCGGTGCAATTCCAGTTATGGGATCGCCCATAGCTGACAGGAACAAGCTCGTCTCGAGAAGCTGTAATTGTCGTTCCTTGATCGTGTTTATTAGTTCCGGATTTTCTTTCTTCGCCAGGGCGAGGCGCTGCTCCAAAGCTTTGCCAACGGAAGTGGGATCGTAGGAATCCAGGTCTGGAGTTGAGCCAGGCGTATATGACTCAGAAAGTGTGGAAAAGATGGTATCGTTGAAGCGAAGATTGTCCCCGAGGTCAGAGTCAGAGCGAGAGAGGGAGGCGTCGTGTTCAATGGTTCCATGCCTGCAGTGAAATGCTCGAGCATTAGCTCGCAGAAGTGTACTCGAGTCTTACAATTTGAGATCATTGAGAGTGAAACTATCCGGAGCGTCAGTGGTCAAGAGAGCAAGCTTGAGGGCGAGGTTGAGGACGGGATCAGCGGGGTTGTTGTATACGACTATCATTCCCTTCAGCACCTAATTCGGGAATTGGAGAGATACCCTACGTTCAGCGGCGTTGAGGACAACTGGGATTGTGATATTGCGGCCGTCTCTCGGAAGGAATCCATGATTGGCCAAGCTTTTAACACGGATTATCGACCAATAAAGGGCCCAATCGAGCATAAGACCTACGTGTTCAGTCCTGGACACGGAGACCTCAAATCGTCTTCGCCAGGAGCAATCCAGCGATGATATTCCCAGTCGATGCTGTCAAAGGCTCCCTGATCATGCAAGAGTGGATGTTTGCGGATAATACCCTCGAGAGTTTGAGCGCTAGGAGCTTGCATATCTTTGAACACAATTTGACTCGCCCTTCCGCGGAGAGCAAAAGAAAGCAGTATCCAGAGAAGAACGTGCATTTTTTAGAGTTTGGAAGAAGAAGGGAGAAACGTGACTCGAGTCACGTGCTATTATTCCGATTGAATAAACGCCTGAACCCTCCAACCATACTCGGAAAGGTTATCATGCGACCACTTGTGCATATCTTTTTTCCTCGGAGGACACCGAAGAATCCTTGATTCTTGCCTGTCACTTGTTATGGGTTGTTCGCCTGCATCCTGGCAGCTATTTTCGCTCGGAGAGACACTGAAGGATCCCCGCCGCTATCGCTGACATATGGTAACGGAGATTTGTCCAATCAGAAAGGAACAACTCTGTCATTCACAAATTTCCAGATTTCTGTTGTGTGGGCACGGAGATTTTGTTAAATAAATCCATTGAAAATCCAGATTCATATATGAGCCGTATGTCACGGATTTGGAACCTTTAAATACCCGGAGAACGGGACCCAGTTGCAGGACGATGCCCTTGTTGGATCTGGAAAATATCCAGACTGCAGTGTATGTATCTCGTTCCAGTCGATAAGCTTAACCGCCCTACCTCACCTATCTTGACATTTAGGAATTGGGAGCGCTACATTGCCCTTGTACAATTCAGTACGTACGTTTCACTGATGTCAAAGTCCCAGCCAAACCTTGCATTGTTTTAGTACTCTTAGTCTACGAGTGGTTCCTCACCCTGAACGAAGAAATCGAATTCTTTTGGCAGCAAGACTGCAAGAGCCGGATTCCTGCCATTCTTTTCTACGTCAACCGCTACCTGACTCTGTTGGGGAATGTCCCCATTTTCGTGTTAGTCTTCTGGCCTGGGCCGATTTATCCGTCTTTTGTGAGTCCACGATACGGCTCTACTGTGTGGATGGGCTTCATTGACTTTCGCCCAGCCAGAATTAGGGTAAGCAGCCGCTGTATATACCGAGATGGACCGTTCTCAACTTTATCCGTACTCGCTCTTCCTCCATTAGAAGGGAACAACTGGACATTTACATGGAGGTCCTGGTGCTTGTGATCCAGCTGAATATCATGGGTGTGTTGTCAGCTTTTTCGCCTTGTGAAGCCGTCGAGGCCGTCATTAATCTATTCGCGTTCTTAGTCCTCTTCGTAATCAGGGTTACGGCCTTATACGGCGGGAGTTGGCGTGTCAGAGCACTCCTCTCCGGATTAGGCCTGGGTGCCGTCTCAAATGCAGTGGCGAGGACTTTTTTCCCCCTTCGATACGTGGTCGACTCGTGCTCATGTTCCTCGTTTCTCATAGGCACAATTATACCTGGGCGATCGAGAACCACCATCGGTTATAATGCCTTTTTTGGTGTCAGAGAAGATGGGGAATATACCATTGTTTACGGATTTGGAGTAGGTTTCCCTTCAGTGCGGCGTGGTCGTTTCTATGCATCTGACTGATATTCGATCCCTCTTAGACAACCGCGGCGTAAGCTCAGTTTCAGAATCCCAGGAATTTTCTCACACACACACACAACTATTTCTCATAGACTTCACCTATATTTGGATTGGCTTCTTCGCCTTCGACCTTTCCGTTTTTCTCTTGACGCTTTGGAAGACATACCAAATGTTCAGACTTCATTGGAAATATACTCATGGAACGATAAGTGGAGTCATTACTCGAGATGGTGAGTAGATATCATGTTCTGCTCTTCATTTCATCCTCGATCCTTACAGCACTGAACGGCAGGACTTCTGTACTTTGGCGCCATCTCCGCAGTAACATTGGGTAATATTCTCATTCTTGTTGTACGTCCGGCACGATTTCTCTCAGTCTTTCTCAGTTAACTGTCAATCCACTTCTTTCTCTTTCAGCTCGGAACAGTAAGATTTCCCTAAAAGATTCGATGCATGAAATCTCAACGAGTCTCCAAAAGGTGCTGATCAAAGGAATACTGGTTATTTTTTCCAGCGTGTAAGTCAACTACTCACACGGCTATACAATTGAATTCTACTCTCCTATTCTACAGACTGCCCAGCATTTTAATGTCCCGCTTGATGCTCAATTTGCGGAGAAGTAGTCGATGCACCGAGGAATTTTCTTCCCAAACTCAGCTCTCGGACATTCGTTTCTTTCGTTCTACCAGAATAGTAGACCGAGAAGACGATAGAATAAACCTGCATCAAATTGGCGACTCACTTCAGCGACGAATGATCGATACTATGGTTGAGCCTTAGCTTACAATGTTGAAGACCGATAAGAGTGGTGAGTGCGGTAGGTCCCTTATTATATTACTCTATATTATACTTACATACTTGATTAGAGAGAGCAAGTGACTCCGAATGCCGAGTCAGCTTCCCACCGCGCACACTGGTTACTGAAGAACCTGATGTGCAGGTACCGATTTCCCAGTGACCCACTTTGTATTGCACCGAGAGACTGGAAATTGAGGATATGATTGAAAGCCAAAGACAAGATAGGCACGGTGTTGTTCTCGAAGGTACTCCAAACTGTAATCCTAACCGCCGCGGGGACTCTTGGAGACATCTATAGGTAACTAGCTGTAACTAGAAACAGCCCGGCAAATCGGGCGTTGCAAATCATGTGTATTCGTGTACATTAATCAGAACTCAAAGTTCAAATCTCAAAGCTCTTGAGTGTGTAGTGCCATTCTATCTTTCCGTGTAATTATATTCTACTCAGGGTGTAATAGACTCGCATATTATCGTTCAACGTTGCTTAGAACGAAGGTTTTATTGAGCGGTAAGGGGGATGCAAATCTCCTCGCGCCGTTACTGATAGTTTTCCAATCGAGCCGTTATTTGGGGCAGTGAAAAGCACTCAGTAGCTACTACTAGACTGGTACAGATAAATAGAACTCGTCTTTCCGGGCATATCTGCTGCGTAACTACGGTGTGGCAAAAGACAGTAGGTCCTGCAGGCCTGGCACTTCATCCGAGTCTTGAACCTTCACGTTCTTCTATCTTCCCGCTGAATTGAACTCTGATATTGTTCCCAGGTACTGGCGATTCAATGGAGGTATAAAGCAATCAGAAGTAAGTTTGAAAATAAAATGATTGTGAAGAGTTCTTGCACGACCGCATTCACAAATTTGGCTTTTTCGGTATTGAACTTCCTACCAAGAATGTAGAGACAATTTACTACCTCCGCCACGAACATACGGTCTCCAAGGAAGTTAGGAATAGTTATACTTCTAGTAGACTTGATACGGTAATTGGAGTCTCCCGTGGCGCAAGGAGGGATCGCGAAGCTCGGCAGAAGTTCGAGTCTGCGGGAGATATCAAGCCTGGAAGTGGTAAGAGATCAACCGGGAGCCTACGATCGCAGAAAACTGCCTTCCGTAAATGATGAAAGCATTACATCTCGTAAGTCTCGACGTTGTTCTGACCGTGCACTAGCGAGGTGAAATCAGTCCGCGCCTCGAACAACGGATAAACCATATATTGATCCCTCTGTTATCGGCGTCAATAGAGTCGAAAGATATTACGCAGGCTTGGGATACTATATTGTAGCCACACATGTCGTGAGCCTCCGATATCCGACTTAATTCAACAGAAGACACGATTGGAATGGATTCGGCTGTAGGAATGGGGTGAATGCTCGGGTGAGAGTATTCTTCAGCGGCGAGTTCCAGGAGGAAGGTATAGAAGAACACCCTCTATAGGCTACGATCAAAAGCTGGAACAATTTAAAAAGATTAAACGAATAAACAGTTAGTAACACTCACCTTTCATGACCCCCGGGCTTCTTCCGTCAGCCCCCCTCTCAGCGGAGGAAGGAAGAATCTTCCATAAAAAGGCACGAGGGAATCCGAGGAACTTTGTGGTGCAGGATAGATGGATGCGGGTGGAACAATCAACCGTTGACTCATAGTGAGATGACGGGAGAGCATGAAAACGTCGACGGACGAAATATTGGGGAGTACTTGGAAGCAACAGAGTAACATCGGGGAGGTAGGAAAGTAGAGACGACAGCCGAGTCCATGATTGTGCATGCAAGGTCTATAAGAATAGCCCCGACCAGATCATCGTCAAATTCCATTGACGACCTTTCCCAAGTTCGAACAGTGCAGGCTTCATCTCGGCGCAGACAATGTACTTGCGGATGGAGGTCTAGGTCGGAGCATACAGAGAAAAAAGCGCGCGAAAAGCCCTGAAGTGTCCGGGCCATCACGGCCGGTTGGCCCGGGCACTGTATCTTGTACCGTCGGTCCGTCGCCCGCCACCAGCGGCGCCGGTCTCAGCCATGTACATATATCAGGCCAGCTTCGTGCTCCCCTTATCGGTGGGTGCAAGAATCGGGGCTGGTACAGGCTGCCTGACGGCCCACGCATATAGTACTTATCTTCAAACGAGTCAAGTCCAGCTTAGGTTTCGCAAGACGTGCTAATTGATTCAGGATTCCTTTCTCGGTAATTCGTATATCCTCGCCCCGTTACCTTGCTCCTAGAGGTCTTATTGTTCAGGCTCTAGCTTCTTCTGCATCTACAGACTACAACCTTCAATATGAAAGTTACAGGCAGCAGCCATGACTCTACAGAGGACGACTTTCAATCAATCTGTGTCTTCTGAAGGTGTACGAGTCACTCGTGGAATGTTCTGCAGCACTAGAGCGCTTGTTGACGCCAATGCCGGCCAACGACAAGTTTTATCGACATCTGGTCTATCACTGTTCGACGCGTCGGCGCACGGACTCCAGAAACTCATCAGTATACGGTAGGGGTGACTCGTAGCCACGACGAGAAGGACGGTTCTTATGTTATGTAACAGCAAAGGCAAGGGACAATACTACATGAATGAATCCTTCCTCCTTCGATTCATTTGCAACTCGCGGACATGAATAAATCAAGAGTCGATCCAGATAATTCCTCTGACTTAGGAGTCCTCCGTTTCGCTGGGTCCGAAAAAAATTCTCTCGCCTCCTTCATTACGTGTGTGCAAAATGGCAAGTGACCATCAATATGCGGGTAAAGACAAGATAAAAGGTGATGGAAGAAGCCATTCTCCCCTTCCACATTCGTAAGCATTTTATAAGCTACCTTGCAAACTCTTCCATATCCTCAAGGGCAGCCGTTGCACGAGATATTTTCTGTTACGGCCAATAATGTCGACGGGGAAAAACCAGGTGACCTCTCAACACCATTACGGTCACCGATAGCGCTGGCACCGAGAATATCTGGGTACGCACTCAGCAAAACCACATCAGTATCAAGCCGGGCGATAATATTCCCCTCGAGGGCCCGTCTCGGCCCCTGTATGCTGCGGATGAGTTCTACATTAATGTCGACCTTCCAACGAATCCATTGCCAGGGGAACGATTTCTTTCAATCCCTACGAATATTATGCTACATCCGATGTCCTTCATTAAGATCAAGTCTCTGGAGACCATGGCTCGGTATCGATTAGCTACATGGCCATCACAGACGCCCTTTATGCACAGATTAGCGTCATCCTCATCAATGGGGGCAACGAGAACTTGAACCCCGCTGATGTGGATGGAAGAATCACCGGGCACAATGGCCTTGCCACGTTCGCGCTTTTAAGTGGCATCTGCCCCGGGCCAGTTTGCTCGATACTCCTAGGTTCTAACAATGTTACTTATGAAACGTAGCAATGCCCTTGCTGTCTCAAACAGAATCCATAGTAGAGAGATAAAAATGTTTGTTCGCGGGGCTTTAGTTTTGAGTTACACTTGTTGAGAGTCCAAGAAATGGATGTAATTTATGAATTTGATGGCGGGATCACCGTCGACTGTCCACAATCAAAAAATGTTCCCTCTGTTCAATAGCCGAACATTGTACAATAGTGCCAGAATAACCCACAAACAAACAATCCCCTCGCCTTTTACTAGGGGATTCCGTGTGGGTTGTTCAATAAATGGTACATTTCCAATATTTGGGCTTACTTCTCTTCAAGAGGGCTATTTATTTTGCAAACTTTTTTTCCCCGGGCACCCGAGCACCTTCTCCTCAGGACTTGGCTAGCATCATTGTGAAATGTACTATCATTAGTTAGAAATGTAAAATGAGCTAGAACGTTAAGAGCTATAGATACAAATGCAAAGATGAATACATATGATAATTTAGGCGCTAGAGTAAAAGAATCAGCGGTAAAAAGACGACGATGTAACCTTCGAATAAAATCCTTGGTGTTTCTTTACACGCTCCAAGTAAAAATGCTCCCAATTTTCCGTAATATCGTCTCGATCCAAAGTCTCCGTTTTTATACCCGCTTTGGCTTTGGCTTCGGCTTCGGCTAATGATTTCTCTAGCCATCCCAGTCGGCGTAGAAGAGCCTCCTGGTCCCTTCCATTATAGTAGTTGTGCCCGCCGCGAGGATATTGTATAGACTTGTCTGCATCAACATGGAAAAGAGTATGCTCGAATTCTGACGAGGGGATATGATAAAGACGATTATGGTCATAGTACAGAGGCTTTTGCGTGAAATGTCGATAGCCGAGGAAGAGTGGGGGGAGAGCTGGGACACCTGCGAACACAGGTCAATCAACCGCGGTGATGCACAACGTCGTACTAACCATCATTATAAGCTTTGACAAGATATTCGGTAAACGCACTTTCGCCACCATTTTCCTTGCGATATTTGTCTATCAACTCCCGGTAATACTCTGCACAGTGAGAGTCTCCCGGTCGCGGGGCGCCAAACACAACGAGTTTTATGGGCAGATTGGGGCGCAGTATGTCGTTCGAGACCAATAGCTGATCAAGTAATAGAAGATAAGATACCGCGCCGCCCATGCTATGGCCTGTCACTACAAGCTCTTGAATGCCCTCGTCCCCGTGTGCCTCGAAGCCCTTGCGTAACCCATCCAGAACAAACGGCCTTATACCCTTGTATAGTTGCCAAAAACCAGAATGAACGAGCCCCTGGCGAGATTTATGCCGATGAGGCAGAGTTCGGAGATCTTGTACAGCTTGAGGTAGCCCCCTAACCCCTCCCGAGGTCCCAGAAATTGCTACCACGAGCTGTTTAGTCTTTGGTCGGTAAGCGACATAGCCATGGAGGTGTGCTACTTTCCCGAAGAACTCGGAAACAAGCATAGAGCCCTCGAACGCATTGTACCCTTCTAGAGGAAAATCGGGCTTCATTAGGGAGGTTTGGTGTCTAAAAAGAAAGCTGACAGGGACAACGTTTGCGTATGCAAGCTCAGTGAATTGACCTAGGCCGAGTTCGTATTAAGTATACAGTAGTACAGGGATACGGGTAACTCACCGATCTCTGCCAGCTCTGTGAACAGACTCTCATCCGCCATGTCTTTGGTGGTCAGAGTGTATGATGAGCATGTGGCCAATACCTTCGCTATCCAACGAAAGTTCATCAACTTTTCTGCGGCATACATCTCTTTCTGTGCCTGAGTTAAAGCCGTCTTGGCCTTTGTCTTTGAAAGGCTATCACTGGAGTTGCTTGAAGTGGACATTTGTTGGGGCAGTGGATGAATAGCTAGAGAAAGTTTACATATGAAGCGTAGCGGATATGGCGGATAGCACGAGGTGGTCAGTGGAAATGACGAAAAGCGGAAAGGTCGGCCGTCGGGATCATTCAAGTCTCGTGACCGGACCGCGAGGTACCAGGTAAAATAATTAGGTACGACCCCAACCCTCACAGGTCAAGATGGCCAGCAACTTATTGCCACCCAGCGTCTCTTCGAAAACCATCCAGGTAAACGATCTAAACATTCATTACCTTCAGGCTACACCTCCTTTCAACCCTCACGCGCCCTTGGTTCTCCTTCTTCACGGATTTCCAGAATTGGCATACTCTTGGCGGAAGATAATGGGGCCATTATCTAAGGCTGGGTATAACGTTGTAGCCCCGGATCAGCGTGGATATGGCCAAACGACAATGCTGAACTCAGCTGGACCCATTGAATTCAATGAGGACTTGGCTCCGTTTCGTATGTTTAATCTCGTCACTGATATCGTTATGCTAGTCAGTGCGCTGGGTTTTCAAAGCGTAGCGGCTGTTGTAGGGCACGATTTTGGCTCTACCGTCGCGGGGTTCGCTGGACTCATCCGACCTGACGTATTCCAGTCAGTGGTGATGATGAGCGCACCATTCCCTGGAGCGCCGCCTTTTTCAAATCAAGGCGATAATGTACCCTCCTTAATAGGGTCCTCCGCCTCCACGATCACTAAACGACTAGCAGAATTAAGTCCGCCCCGCAAACATTACACAATGTATTTTTCCTCCCCCTCTGCAAACGATGACATGCTCCATTCCCCTCAGGGACTCCAGGCCTTTTTAAGAGACTACTTCTACTCTAAGAGTGCCAACTGGTCTGGTAACAGTACTCCCAATCCTCCTCATCGCCTACCTTCCGCTTCTCCGGCAAATGTAGCTATCTTGCCGCCCTACTATATCATGCTTCTCGATCACACAATGCCCATGGCAGTCCAGAACGCCGCCAATGAGGGTTCCAGGCCATTAGAAGAGTGGCTGTCTGAGGAAGACCTTGGATTCTACGTTTCGGAATTCTCCAGAACTGGATTCCAGGGCGGATTGAATTGGTATAGATGTATGACGGAGGCAAAGTGGGCTTTGAACGATATGCGCATTTTTACTGGAAAACGAATAACAGTTCCGGCGATGTTCTTGTCAGGTGCTTTGGACTGGGGTGTGTATCAAAGTCCAGGGGCGCTGGAAGGGTTGATTGAGCGCGTGTGTGAAAGTATGGACGAGGAAGACGTTGTCCTGGTCCCCAATGCAGGCCACTGGATTCAACAAGAACGGGCCGAGGTGGTCGTTGAGCAGCTGAAAAGATTTTTGAGAAAGGTATTCAAGGCTGTATATCGATTTTATCAAAAGACTTACCCTATTTAGCACGGCCATTAGGTCTAAGTTTGAGAAGGTTTGAACTGTATTTCCGGCTTGTGTGTAATATTACTCCTGTGTCTGCATCTATTGTATAGCGTGGATAAGAAGATTTTGGGAACCCCAATTTGCGGAGTGTGGCCTGAGTATATACATTCGTTACATACCTGATTGGCTGCTCGTCGTCGTTCATCGACAATTTCCTCGGCATGCGACCACAGATCCGGAAGGCCTCGATGAGGTGCCTCCCAGTCCGGCACAGTTGGTGGATGAGGCATACATACGATACGTGGATCGATGCGTGTAGTGTGTTCAAATCGGTCGAGGTCATCCTCTTCCACAACGAGGACCAGAATTTGCAAAGTTGGAGTGGCAGAGAGTATGGATAACAATGACGGCTCATCAACATCAGACTGCGAGAGGTAAAGCGAGAGGCGGGCAAGAGATGGAAGAAATCGCAATTCTGAGAGTACCAGCGGGCCCTGATCCCAGAAAACGATGTCAAGGCAGGTGAGCGAGCCGGTCCAAACGCACTCGGAAAATCCGAGCTGCCGAAAATGACCGACCTCTATAGAGAGGCGTCGGAGTGGAAGTGGATAAAAAAGATGTCGGAAAGGAGAGGCGGGCGATATGCCCATAAAATCAACCCAGCAAGCCAAGTTTGATACTCCGGTGCATGTTTGCAGGATCGTCCGTGCATCGTGCGGGCGGACGGAGACTGTCAAACATAGCCGCTTGACATATCGGACGAAGAAGTCGGCAGGGAACATTGCCATTGTTCGTAGAAAAAGAGCGACATCTCCACGGCCCAGCGTAACCATCTCGTAGATCAGGGGCTGGATCCTGCGACATATTTCTTCGCTGTAAAAAATAGGATCTACTCTAGCTGGGGAGGATGGAGCTCACCACTCGTGCAGCTGGTGGCAGACCAAGGATAAATTTAACGCAGTCTTGAGATCCATTCGAGCGGTAACTTCTAGTATAGAACGCTGCAATTCAACAGGGAGGTCTTGAAGCCGGAAAAGGTCCATGGATGCCCACCAACGATCAAGGGAAAAATGAGAAAAGGACGTGAGGGTGAGTATAAAGAAGGAGAGGGGCGTGAACGTTTCCCAAACTTATGTAGGTTACGGGCAGACAATCGATGCTTGAATAGATGACCCGCCGGAGTACCTTGCATATCAATGGAAAAAATTCCATTATTTATTAGCATCACATGCGTGACAGGGCGGATAGCATTCGGAGAAGAATAATGAATTCATTGCGTCTTATCGCAAATGAATCAGCTAGGGAAATAGGTCGTGTAGTATTCTAGTATTGAAGCAAGCGAGGACCTACCAAACCTTTTCATTTTACACGCCATACATAGTCCACACGCGTGGGGCAGAAGTCATCATTTTCGACACTCACACTTCAACTTGGAAAATTTCAAACGATTTAATCAGATCATCAGTCTTTCAACTGCACACAGATGCATACGGGAGACACAGGTACGATGCCCACCACAGCTCCGGGAACTGAAAATCTGATCTCCAACTGAGCTCGAAAGAACTGAAGGCCCATGGTCCACCACATTCACAATACGCCACAAGGCGAGGCAAGAGGGTAGAATGCTGTAATTGTTAAAGGCGAGGATATAATTTAAAAGCAGACTCACGCTTGACCCCTGTCAACAGACAGCGGCGGTAATGAAAAAAAGAAAGCTTCCAACCCAGACTCTCAGATAAAAAGACCGGCAAATGGGAGCCGTGCAAGAATTTATGTCAAAGATACACGTCTATTGCCTCGAGTAAATATTAGAATATCGAAGGCTGTTTGCGAAGCATGCAAACACCAACCTTGGGTCCCGTTATAGCATTCAGTATGATCGCCATCGGTAAGTAATTAAATCTAATGGAAGGATACTTCTATCTTTTGAAACTGGCCAAGTAAAAGCCATCATTGGTTGTCAACAAAGTACAACGGCCTGCGGATCATTGATCGTACGTTTTAGGTCAAGAAAATCCTGTACCCGGCCCCATACAGTCGACCCCCCTGGGATCCATTCATACGTTGCCTGCCTTAAACTGGGGAGAACAACAATATCAACACCTTTTGCCGCGTGAAGATTCCTATACTCTTCGACCTCGGACCACTCGCCAGACACCGTCAGAATGGCCAGGGTGCGAAGCCAGACACAAGTTTCTATAGCAGCTTTGACAGTCAATGGATACTTTCGCCGACCCCAGACGAAGCATATATGCCGGAGAAAGGGAAGATCAGCAAAAGACAGCTCGTTGAAATCTATCGCCGCCGACCAAAACACGACCTCCAAATGACTGAGACGTGATGTCCAGAGGCAAGATGGGGAAGGAGCTCTGGGGAGACGCATGAAATGTTCCAGCTCGACTGACAGATATTGAAGGGGAAGGGAGATCAATACCGCGATGAACTCGGGGCATTTCAAATAATCCACCCATAACGCAAGATGGGAGAGCATCCGGCAGCTGGCAATAAGCTGGAGCTGTTCCACAGTGAGTTTGTGATTATATGTCAAGCAGAGGCTGGAAACGTTCTTGGAAAAGGCAGGAGATATCTCGCCAGCATAAAGGTGTGCTTTCCCAGGGACCGGACCCAGCCCATGTTTTAAATCCCCCTCCGACCTTTCCCAGTTGTCCAGAAGGACGTATTCATGCAATATTTCATCGGTCCTGCGAGGAGAACTTTCATTTGCGGAGAAATTGTTTGGGGGTAAATGAACATACCAGATTTTTACTCGGTGGGCCACGAGTTTCAACGTCGGGACGGCGGAAGGGTGAGCCCTCATTGCCAAGTGAAAGATTCGACGTTCCAGCTCCGGCGGAAAATCCATTTCAACGCGTCCCACAACCTCCTTTGACCCCTCAAGCGAATGAGGGCGATAGAAAAGATGGTTTGGGAAGCCGTGACCCCAAGTCGCCACGTCGAGCGGAGGTGGCTGTACCACCAGTTACATATACAGTGTCAATTCTTGAATGGGAGAAACGCGGAAGATTGAGTCCAAAGAGATTCGGGACGCCTTCCGTGTCTACCGGTTCAGATTTAATGCATCGGCAGATTACTTTCTGGAAGCCACCGTTAGGATCTTTATATACATACCGAGAGAGAGAAAGAGAGAGAGAGAGAGAGAGGTGAAATTGTTCACAGGGCGAGCCAAGAAAATGACTGTTCAAGTGCTCTCCATTCGGCAAAGAATCCACGCAGGTCGTGATAAAAAGACCAAATGGGGATCGACACTACTCCATCGATAGCATTTGGCTACCGCAATTTCGGTGAAGTTTTACTGCAAGCATAACTCCCTCTCGACTGGACACCTGGGAAACTTATTAACACTTTTTATACATAGCCAGAGGAAGAAGTAAGAGTACCGCTGGAGCACTTACTCGTCTAAAGCCTTCAAGAGATAAAATGTGACCTGGTCAACTGCAAGCTCAGTCCGGTCCATCACGACATTGCGCAAGCTGCTCTCAGACATGCTGGCAATAGTAAGTGTCTTTGTCGCCCCTTGCCCTCCTTGCTCTTGCTGTAACGAGGGCTATTGTTTGCATTGACAGTTCGGGTCTCAACAGAGCATCCGGGACAATCAGAGAGATCGAATCGAATTTGTGGGGCTTTACTGTGGAATTTTAACGATAGCCGACGAGAAGAAAATTGGATGAATTGGCAAGGTCGATAAGTGGAAGACCTAGTAGCCAGTAAGTCAACGGTGCTCTGATATCCCATGTGGCCAGAACACGGTACAAACCCTTCGCGCCACAATGAATCGGAGGAGATCCTTCTTTGGACCAAAGATGCTAGTGAATATAAAGAAAGAAAGTTGGGTCAACGCAGTCCTGAGGCCTGACCATGCATTTTCCAACGAGTAAAAAGAGTGATTCCTTTGATCAAAGGGCAGAACGTGGGAAACGTTGACCAAATCCGGCTTGTCTCCAACCTTCATGTTGCTGGTTCCGACAGCCAAGATGCCGCCTTCAAAATCACTTCAGTACTACCTGCATTGTGGGAAGAGGTTTATTAGTACTTCTCCGCTCATCCATCCTCCAAATTCAAGATCCTCTTCATGGGACGCGACGAATTCTCTTGTCTCGCTCTGCAGCAACTTCATGTACGCGGCTTTCAGGATTCCTGAATCCCCTTGCTTAATGGAGTTTGTGGTAAAGCTTACGCCCTATGGATAGCGCTCGAATTTATGGGATGAGATCCATTTGGCTACTCATCCCGACCAAAAAGTTGACCGGTCGTCGAGGCTGTCCGTCTGTGAGTTCCCTGTGCTTTAGTTCGGAGATATAGCTTCATCTTTATTCAGCACCATTAAAGATTTTAGGAAGCTCTCTAGGACTGCCTGTACATACAATACCTATGTCCAAGCCGGAATTCAGAAACTGGACCGTATGTGTGTAATTCTATACGTTGTCCGACTTCCTGTTCACTTCCTCTATTCAGCTCCCTCCGCCATTCACTGAAGTGGTTGGCTCACCATCATCCAAGCACGTACTAATTACGGCCTCATTTGGTCGAATACTACCTCTCAAAATGCTCAAGCTTTTTGCACCAGACCGTCGACTCAACGTGCATCCCTCGCTTCTTCCTGCCTACCGCGGTCCGGCGCCAATTCAACATGCTCTTTTAAACGACGAAAAGAAACGGGTGTTTGTGTAATCAACATGCTACCAAAGCGCGAGGTATTGACACGGGCCCCATATGGGCTAAACGAACAATTGTACGTCTGCTCCTCCCTCTTGCTTGTGCGCCGAAACTGAACTCGTTCAGCCTATATCTCCCAATGTTTCATACTCTCAGCTGCGAGAGAAACTGGCTTCGGAGGGCGGTCATCTACTCGTTTCCGTTCTCCAAGACATGTTGAATGGGAGAGAAGTCTCTATTCCTCAATCGGACACGAATACCTGCAAGTCTTGCGCCTACTATCACATTTCAAGATACTGTCCTTGATTCTCCAAAATGACTGCCAAGGCCATCATTCGAATCCACTGGGCACTATCCCACCAGGTTAAATTTCTTTTTCCCAATCTAATCGGTCTCTTTATTGAATCTTCGTTCAAGCGCCCACTCACTGCATTTCTTCAACCCATCAAAACGGTTCAGATACACTCGCCATCATTGTATACCTCACCTCTTCCTCCTTGGGCGCCCACTCTTCCGGGGCGAGCCCGTTACTCCAAGCCGGATCAAGCCATCCTTATTCGTTGCGCTGATAACTCTGTATTATCTGTTCCCAAGGTGAAGCAAGAAGGCAAGGCTCTTGTTGATGCAGGAGCTTGGTGGAATGGTGTAAAGGGATTGGGTCTCGTCGTGAACAACGAGATCACTTTCGATGATCCAGATGATATTGATCACTCTACACAGTGAATTCCATCATTAGTCTGGATATCAAATTACGCTCTGATGTATGGAGCGTTCCTCTACTCAAAACTCGCAAGCACCTATCTAACCTGAGAACTCGGACGTTGCTTGACTTTTTCCGGGTGGGCCGCTGAGAACATACACATCTGTCGCGTTATCTTGTATTTGGGTCATCGCCATGTCATGCTGGTCAACGTATCGCGAGTGATTCTCGATAGTCTGGTTGTATTCAGGTGCCTTCACCACATGAACCAGGATGATGAGAGCTGGATAAAGGGCCTGAAAATGACGACGCTTGTATCAATTTTAGACTCCGTCAAAAGAGATAGACGCACCGTGATTGTGGGAACAATCAGGGCGATGGCAATGTTGACTTTGGGAGGAAAGGGAAAGAGGATGTCGAAAGTTAATACAAGCTGATATTATAAATTCTTTAGGTCAATCGTCTTACAAGCCAAAGTGCGGGCTCCTTACCATATTGTTGAGTACAAAAGTCCCGATTCAAACATGAATAACAGCATCTGACCCATGCTTGTCGTTCTCTTTCCAGGCCGCAAATGACCTTTTGTTGCGTTTCGAAAGGTTCTTGGTGTGTGTGGGTTCAAACAGTACCGAACGAGAGTCAGAAACAATTACCTGAAAGCCATCCCGATGTATGTTGTAGCGATGATATTTGTGAAGAAGAGAACAAGAGTCATCGACAACTTTCTGCTCCCTAATTGTTTTACCGGCGACAAGCTCACGCTTTTTAAAGCAAGCTGGCTGGTGCTATCTCTCAATGCGAGGCTACTGAGTACGCCGTCGACAGTCAATGTGACTAGGGACGTTCAGAGTAGGTCCTGAATGACAAAGGAAGCGTTCGACTAACCAAATGTGGCAAAGAGAACGACCGACAGAACATATCGAGAATTCCATCGTCCGTTGGATAGGGACCATGCCCTCCAGACGACCACAAAATCACTGAGGAAATACTGCGATCCAATTCGTCGTGAGCATAGTATTCATAGTTCCAGGATCGGCGCTACTTACATTTATTCTTGCAAGGACTACTTCGACCAGCTGAGCTTGGTAATTTGATCCCTGCTCAACCGTCTCGTAAAGGCTCTTGAGGTCGTTCGAGTAGCATATACTGGCCGCAGTAACGAGTCCGGTGTGATTGACGAACATAATGGCAACGATGCTCAAGACAAGTTTGCGAGAATGGACACTTTTCGACGATGACACCTTTAGAATAAGAAATAAGCAAACTCTGCAAACTCCGCTTTGATGACTATTCAGAACTAACAAGAGGAGATAAAAAGGTAAAATCGAGGTGCAAAGGTAGACTCCTGCGCGGCGCTTAAGTTATTGAAGTTTGGGGGCTGAAGCAGAAAAAAGTATACACTCACCGTAAATCAAATAAACTATCATGATTGCTATCCCTCATTGGAGACTACGGCTCCTGATGGATTCATGGTCTTAAACACTTGAAGGGCAGAGGGAGAGATACGAGGTGATTGTAGGTATAACAGGCTGGTCTTATATATCACCAGTTCATTCGTATCTATATAATTTACATGAGTGAATTTTTTTTTTTACTCGGCAGCGCAGGAAACTGACATAGGGACAACAAAGTACATCGCCTCCACATATATAACTTAGTTCCAAATCCTCGTTTGGGGAAAGGGTTTTTGTATGCAACTAGACTGTGCCAGGAGACGCCAATGTAATCGCGTCCCTGGGGAAGGTCTAACGAATATGTACCAGAAACTAAGTGTTCTAGGGTACTCCTCACAAGTTAATAGAGTTCCTGCGGGCCTTGGTCTCGACATTGAAATTTAATCGTTTCGCCATGCGTTGCCCGTGTCAAAGAGTCAAAAGCCCTTAACCCAAAAGCCTAGACGCAGAATGGGGTAAATGAGAAACTGAGTATTCATCGTAAATTATTATAGTGATGTTCAATGGGGGTCCCGACCAATGTATCGTCCACTAGTCCTATCAAATCCTTTGAATGCCAGTGTGGCAGGCACCGGTCGAAGAGAAAGCGATGTTTTTGTAATAACACCCAATAAGATGGCGAAATTGAAAGAGATACGTTAGTCAATGCAGGTTCCAATGCTCCAGGGAATCCTATGAATGCCAGGTTGTGGCAGGCACGGCTAGAGTTTTCAAATATTTACCTATGCCCAGCGATAGCGTGACAGACCAAGGCAGGATCCAGAACAAGATCCACAAGAGTGAAGAGGGGTTCCCATTGTTTCGTTGAAATTTGGCAACTCAGGGAACGTATCTCGCAGTCGCTAGTATCGAACTAGAAGAGACCCGGCACAGGAGAACTCGTTAGTGAAAGCTGTCAGGGCGCTGACCTGTGTACAGCTCGACAATGAAAACTGAGCCTGCCATGAGACAAACTGAATGACTGAGCTATCCAAAGTTCAATAACCACATCCCTGAACGAAAAGTCATTTTTTCTATGTAGATAGAAGAATATATATATCTTTGTACCTGCTGTCCTATAGTCCTCAAGATTTCCCATCCGGATGGCGTCCTTGTTTTCCTGGGTAGGTAAGTGTATTATTGCCAAAGCGTGGCTATCACCTGCAATCAATATATGACGGACTAAGACTTTGAATAGTCACTTACATTGGTGAATCAAGTCACGCCCGAGTCGCTACGTCAGGCTCCTGGAGTCCTGGAGTCCTGGAAACATTTCGAATGACGCGTTCATGGCTTCATAGTCCCCAGCTAAGTTGTATAAAAGCCCTTCCGTTCAGCAGTGTATACCAAATAGCAAATCTCAAACAGTTAATTACCAGCAAACCATACAATGCCTCTTTTCGGTGGACACAAACATGACAAGGTGAGCTTGTTCAGCGCCACACTATCTATGGTCTTTTCTGATATCCATTAGAAACCCAACACGTTGCGAAAGGATGAACAGTTCCAAGATACTGGCGCTGGTCGTATGACCGACTCGTCAAGGGGCGGCGGGGGCGGGGGCGTCACAACCGCCGATTCTGGTTTCCCAGCTGCTCATTCCGGTAGTGGACGTGCTGCTCAGCAAGACATGTATCCTCAGCCAACGGCCAATGACGTATGATCTTACTTATCCTATCAAAGGCGCACCCTCATTTGCGAAACAGTATGGTGCCAACCCTGGCATGATGAATGACCAGCCCACGCACGGCGTCAGAGGCGGTATGGGCATGAGCGATGATGGATACAAGATGACTCCAGGAAACATTCCGCCCTCGTCCGAGTTGAACGCTACCGGTGGCGGTGGAAACTCAACGACATCAAAAGTCGAAAAAGCCATCGGTTCGATGGTTGGTAGTAATGCGTTGAAAGCCAGAGGCATGCAGAAGGAAATGTAAGTTGGGGATGTTCAACGGCATCAGGAATGGATATTGATTAGTACATGCGCACCGTGACAGGGAAGCCAATGCTCTCAAAACCCAAAGTGCAGAGTTGGCAGAAGCAGAACGCTTGGAAAAGGAAGCTTTGTTGAGTAGAGAACGAGCCGTCGCTCATGGTGAGTTCTACTAAGCTACCGTCGCGACCTTTTCTTTTTTGCTGACCGACTTTGTGTTCTCCGCAGGTGCTCATCCTGATAACCGCCGCCTCGGTGGAAATGCCTCTGGGGGCTTTAGTAGTAAAGGATATTAGTTGTGTATCTATCTTTATAATATTCAAAGTGTAAAATTTTGTACCATAACAATGCCCATTTCGACCGGTTCAATCAGCACTCAGTTCTTAAAAACAACAAGATGGACGTTTATTGAAAATAAAAATGCACAACTTGAAATGACCGTCCAAGTCACGTGTCGTCTGAATCGCCCTCTCATTTCATCCAACTCGTATCGTATACTCATTCTCTTCACTCTCACAATGGACGGGCGTGCTCCACGGTACGTTTAGTGGATCCGTACCGCTGCTCCGAAACTCAAATATAATAAATAGAGTAAAAAACCGCGCCCAGCCGCAATCCAAATCACCGCAGAACAGCTCTTGCGAGAGGCTCAAGAGCGTCAAGAGTCTGCATTTCGCGCCCCAAAACAGCGTGTCGAGGATTTCGAGGAGCTAAACGAGTACAGAGGAAGAAAAAGAAAGGAATTCGAGGAACGAATACGAAGAACTAGGGGAGCATGTGCGTCACAATCTCAATTCTCTGGAAAATACGCCAAAATGGTTAACCTCGACTCTTCCTTTCCAGCAAAGAATGGCTTCAATATGCCAATTGGGAGGCCTCCCAGAATGAATTTGCTCGATCTAGATCTGTGTATGAACGTGCGCTGGACGTCGACCCCCGTTCGATTCAGCTATGGCTGTCATATACCGAAATGGAGTTGAAAAATCGGAATGTTCAACATTCGAGAAATCTTTTTGACAGAGCGGTGACTCTGCTACCTCGAGTAGACCAACTATGGTACAAATATGTCTACCTGGAAGAACTGCTGCAGAATGTGAGCGGCGCAAGACAGGTGTTCGAACGATGGCTGGCTTGGGAACCGGACGACAAGGCGTATCAGGCTTATATAAAAATGGAGGAGCGTTATCAAGAGCTCGACAGAGCATCAACCATCTACGAGCGCTGGATTGGGGTTAGGCCGGAACCGAGAACCTGGGTCAAGTGGGCCAAATTCGAGGAAGAACGAGGAAGGGTCGATAAAGCACGGGAAGTGTTTCAAACGGCCTTGGACTTTTTCGGAGACGATGAGGAGCAAGTGGAGAAGGCCCAAGCAGTCTTTGGAGCGTTTGCTAGGATGGAGGTCCGGTGCAAGGAAATTGAGAGGGCTAGAGTTATCTACAAAGTATTTGTTCATGTCTGTGCCCACACGCGCTTGCTGACTTTTTTTCTTCCTTGCCAGTTTGCGCTCTCACGTATACCTCGCTCGAAGTCCGCCTCCCTGTATGCCGCCTATACCAAATTTGAAAAACAGCACGGGACTCGCACAACACTCGAAACTACCGTGCTAGGAAAACGGCGTATACAGTACGAAGATGAACTCTCTCATGATGGACGCAACTACGATGTTTGGTTCGATTATGTGAGGTTAGAAGAGAGTGCGTACGGGGATTTGCGGAGCGGTGAGCCCAACGAATGCATGTGCGAATGGTTAATAAACGTAATGCAGATGGGTCAGAAGAAGAGGAATTAGAAAAGGCGGCAAGCAGGGTCAGGGAGGTGTACGAACGAGCCGTTGCACAGGTTCCGCCAGGAAACGAAAAAAGACATTGGAGGAGATACATCTATCTGTGGTTGGATTACGCGCTCTTCGAGGAGATTGAGACAAAAGTAAACAAACGGGCATTTTATCAATAAAGCTACTGACCTGCGCATCTATAGGACTATAGTCGCGCACGTCAAATCTACCAAACGGCCATTTCTCTTGTCCCACATAAACTATTCACGTTTGCAAAGCTGTGGATCATGTTCGCGAGGTGAGTGTTTCGACTTTGATTTTGTATATTGTAAGCTCAGTCTCAATAACCAGATTCGAGATCCGTCGCATAGATTTACCCGCCGCTCGGAAAATTCTAGGAAATGCCATCGGTTTGTGTCCGAAGGAAAAACTTTTCAAAGGATACATAGAGCTTGAAACTGACGTATGTGCCTTTCGGTTTGCTCTTTTCCTTTGCGGTGTCCTAACATATTACGCATCCAGCTCCGAGAATTCGATCGCGTCAGAAAATTGTATGAAAAATACCTCGAATTCGACGCATCAAATTCAACTACATGGATCTCATATGCCCAACTCGAATCTCAGCTCGCAGATTACGCTAGAACCCGGGGTATATTTGAATTGGGTGTTTCTCAGGCCGCACTGAGTATGCCGGAGGTGTTGTGGAAGGCGTATGTTGATTTCGAAGTCGAAGAGGGTGAGAGGGAGAATGCAAGGAGTTTGTATGAGCGGTTAATCAGTCTCAGGTATGTGTTTTGTTCAGCTTTTGATAGATATTTGGCTGATGTTTCTTCACATAGTGGTCATGTCAAAGTATGGATATCCTTTGCGCTATTTGAGGCGGAATCCATTGCTCTTCCTAGAGCAGTACGGGAAGATGAAGACGAGGTTTGTCTTGATTTCCCCATCTGTACCCACGTTCGATTGATTCAATTCGGAAATTTTTAGGATGAAGAGGATGAAGAAAAGGAACAAAAAACGGTTCCCGGTGACCCAGACCGTGCCAGGCAAGTATTTGAGAGGGGCTACAAAGAACTGAAGACGAAAGGCCTGAAAGATGATGTACGTTTCTCTTAATTCTTAATTCCCGACTTTTTCCGAGTAATTAATATAATACATAGCGCGTGGCTCTCCTCGAAGTCTGGAAATCCTTCGAGTCTACACATGGCACACCTGAAGATCTGACCAAGGTGGAGAGAATGATGCCTATCGTTAGCAAGAAAAGACACGTTGACCAGGAGACTGGACAAATGGTTGAAGGTAGGAGGGTTTTTTTTAGATTTAATTTTCTGAGCGAATTGACATTAACTGTCTTAGACTGGGACCTCGTATTTGCGGATGACGAGCGCGAAAACAATCCAGCCTCATTCAAGCTGTTGCAGATGGCATATATGTGGAAGAGTCAGCAGATCAAGTCGGCTGCTGGCATTGGGGAGAGACTTCTACATCTCTTCCCTCTTTTGTTACTTCCACTACGAACAGCGGTGACACGGAGGCGAAGCAGAAAGAAGACGATGGAACGAGTGATGTGGCCAGTTCGGATGAAGGAGATTAAATAAAAAGATTTTCGTCGTTTATTTACATGTGACGTAAGCATCGGAGTTGGGCCATCGTTTCCACGGCGCATTCTCCCTGTCCTGCCTTCACTCCTTTTTCCGACTTTCATTCTTACTATTTATCTGGGCCGTAAAAAAGCTTGGTGAACAGTACGCTATCTTTGCCGCGTTCTCGCGGTAGCGTAACTTGATTAAACACGACTCGGCAAAATTCAGACAGGGTTAACTGGAGCAACGAATTTCGGAGCATTCAGCATGTCTGACCCTTCCATACTCGTCACTTCAACCTTACTCTCCGAAACTGACCCCAACCCAGACTCACCACGTCTACGAGCAGTGATCATTGTCCTATGCGTCCTCGGCGTTATTGGGATCGGGATCATCATTTGGTGGACTATGCGGTTCAAGGTTAGGGATAGACTGCCTTTCGGGGAGTCTACAAAGAAGACTACGACACCAGCTTCAGGAGTGACGATAGCGGCGGATTCTTCGAGAACTCCAGCTTCAAATTCATTGGGACGAAAAAGGAGTAGACGAGAAAGTATCGGAGAGGAATCACCAATGTTTTACGAACTGGCTCAATCACACTGAAACGTTCCCTCTCCTCCACCTTGGCCTCTACAAAGTCCAAATCCAAGTCTCTGGCGGCAAAAATTACGCCGTTCAACCAAAAGTGCTCTAGACCCGACCAAATTACATGACGGAGATGGCCCAGGTGCGTGCTTCGTACAAATTCTTTCTTCGTTTGTCCTCAAAATATGCCCTAGGTTTGTACATACCCCTTGGGCTCAATATGCGTGTCGCAACTCGACTTAGTAATGGCATTTGGCAATTCAGTGAACCTATGAGAGGCGGTCTAAGTTCGGTAAGTATTCTTCTCAGTCACTTCTCCCGCGAGGATCTCGATGTCCAATTCATATCATAACACTCTATGCTCAAATACAAGACCCTTCCCTAGGCTAGCCCGTTTGCAAATCCATCTCAGGCTTCTTTGCTTCTTAACCAACACCCATCTTACCCCTATTTATCCCCAACGAGTGCTGGCACAGGTGCAAACCCATTCTCCGACAACATGCCTCTAGCTCAGTTGTCTCTCTGACATCGCCCAATTTCTCCGAAAATCCCTTCATTGGCAACAGTTTTACAATGCCGAGAAGACAAGGGACAGCGGATTCCGCTCAATCCACAGCCTACTCTACTGACACAGGAACTCTATTCACTCATCCCCACACTGGTACCCTTCCTCCAGGCTCGATATATCGCGGTACTATATATGATTTGGAACGAGCCGAACGTGGGCGTCCGCAAGTTCCGACCGGTATAAACGACCTGGAGGAGGATATAATGAAGAAAAAGGTACTCCACTACCCGTGATGGAATCAGAGCTTATGAGAAGAGGACTACGGAACTCTATTGGTTCGGTTGCGCTTATGAGTAGTGCAGATGGTCGCCCAAGGTTGCCTCGCACGAAGTCGAACGATACCACGGCAGCCCTTGGTAGAGAACTTGGTCGGCGTCCTTCGGCAGGTTCTGCAGTGCTGTTAGGTGGAACTGGTCCTGTTGGTGTCAGTCGCGGCCGCAGTCGGACTACGGGAGCAGGAACGTACCATCCCGACATGGACGATGTGATTGATATTACGACCAATGATGGAAGGGAGGCTAT
>JAACJN010000318.1:0-40759 GCA_013368555.1 Collybiopsis confluens
CACCGATGGCTCTTAGGCTATTTCTAAGTCATATCAATGAAGCATTAATTCCTTTTATTTTTGCTTGGGAATGATGCAAACTAACAGGTTATTATTCAAGGGAAAACACCCCACAGCCTCAAAATGTCATCAAGTCAAAGCTCATGCCTTTCCTGAAACCTAGAAAACCTAGGATTTGGGACACGTCCCATGAAACCCAGGGCCCATGTGGCACCTGGATGTCCCGCTACCCACTGGGTACACTGAGATGATTTAGGGTAAGTTAGAAACATCACTGGCATTAGGTCCCTTTTCCAGATGTAATGGGGCTATTGGGAGAAAGTCCGACCTGCCGGCCTGCGTGAACAGTCCAAATTCTCGCTGTGTTATCACGGGAGCCAGAAACCACCTGTTGACCATCAGGTGAAAATGCCACTGAGGTGACCGAGTTGGTGTGGCCATGGAGTGGATCTCCAATCTGCTGTCCTGTCTGGACATTCCAAATTCTCACTGGTTTATCTTCTGAGCCAGAAACCACCTGTTGACCATCAGGTGAAAATGCCACTGAGGTGACAAAGTTGGTGTGGCCATGGAGTGGATCTCCAATCTGCTGTCCTGTCTGGAAATTCCAAATTCTCACTGTGTGATCCCATGAACCAGAAACCACCTGTTGACCATCAGGTGAAAATGCTACTGAGGTGACCAAGCTGGTGTGGCCATGGAGTGGATCTCCAACCTGCTGTCCTGTCTGGACATTCCAAATTCTCACTGTTTCATCACTTGAGCCAGAAACCACCTGTTGACCATCAGGTGAAAATGCCACTGAGGTGACAAAGCTAGTGTGGCCATGGAGTGGATCTCCAATCTGCTGTCCTGTCTGGACATTCCAAATTCTCACTGTTTGATCATTTGAGCCAAAAACCACCTGTTGACCATCAGGTGAAAATGCCACTGAGGTGACATGGCTGGTGTGGCCATGGAGTGGATCTCCAACCTGCTGTCCTGTCTGGACATTCCAAATTCTTGCTGTTTTATCTTCTGAGCCAGAAACCACCTGTTGACCATCAGGTGAAAATGCTACTGAGGTGACTTGGCTGGTGTGGCCATGGAGTGGATCTCCAATTTGCTGTCCTGTCTGGACATTCCAAATTCTCACTGTTTGATCATTTGAGCCAGAAACCACCTGTTGACCATCAGGTGAAAATGCCACTGAGGTGACAAAGCTGGTGTGGCCATGGAGTGGATCTCCAATCTGCTGTCCTGTCTGGACATTCCAAATTCTTACTGTTTGATCATATGAGCCAGAAACTACCTGTTGACCATCAGGTGAAAATGCCACTGAGGTGACCCAGTCGGTGTGGCCATGGAGTGGATCTCCAATCTGCTGTCCTGTCTGGACATCCCAAATGCTCACTGTTTCATCAAATGAGCCAGAAACCACCTGTTGACCATCAGGTGAAAATGCCACTGAGGTGACCCAGTCGGTGTGGCCATGGAGTGGATCTCCAATCTGCTGTCCTGTCTGGACATTCCAAATTCTCACTGTTTTATCACCTGAGCCAGAAACCACCTGTTGACCATCAGGTGAAAATGCCACTGAGGTGACCTTGCTGGTGTGGCCATAGAGTGGATCTCCAATCTGCTGTCCCGTCTGAACATTCCAAATTCTCACTGTGTGATCCCATGAACCAGAAACCACCTGTTGACAATCAGGTGAAAATGCCACTGAGATGACCCGGCTGGTGTGGCCATGGAGTGGATCTCGAATCTGCTGTCCTGTCTGGACATTCCAAATTCTCACTGTTTCATCATATGAGCCAGAAACTACCTGTTGACCATCAGGTGAAAATGCCACTGAGGTGACCCAGTCGGTGTGGCCATGGAGTGGATCTCCAATCTGCTGTCCTGTCTGGACATTCCAAATTCTCACTGTTTTATCACCTGAGCCAGAAACCACCTGTTGACCATCAGGTGAAAATGCCACTGAGGTGACCTTGCTGGTGTGGCCATAGAGTGGATCTCCAATCTGCTGTCCCGTCTGAACATTCCAAATTCTCACTGTGTGATCCCATGAACCAGAAACCACCTGTTGACAATCAGGTGAAAATGCCACTGAGATGACCCGGCTGGTGTGGCCATGGAGTGGATCTCGAATCTGCTGTCCTGTCTGGACATTCCAAATTCTCACTGTTTCATCATATGAGCCAGAAACTACCTGTTGACCATCAGGTGAAAATGCCACTGAGGTGACCCAGTCGGTGTGGCCATGGAGTGGATCTCCAATCTGCTGTCCTGTCTGGACATTCCAAATTCTCACTGTGTTATCATTTGAGCCAGACACTACCTGGTCTCCATTGGGTGAAACTGCTACACTCTGCACTTCAGATCCCACATGTATCAAGTGTAGTGTCCTTTCCCATTGTATTTCCATCCCCCTGGATCTCTCCACTTTGACACCGCTGTGATTCCATTTACTCTTGCCCTTTTGTAATACAGATGTCATTGGTGTCAATGCACAGCCTGACGTGTACAAGTGTGGTGTGCTTTCATTCAAAGGAATTGAAAATACATCTGTGAACCTTTCCACCTCCTTCATTATGAGCACTACTCAGGACAGCTTATGTGTGGAAGTTAGCTTTCTATATATAGAAACTCCCAATTTGATTCACCTTATGTTTCCTCAACCATGCTGCTACTTTCCTTGCATTTACCTTGATTTCTGTCACCTTTTTCAACAAACTCATGCATTCCATCCAATATATTAAGTGACTACCACTTGTGAAACTCTGGATACCGGTCCTCATTTCCTCCAAGCAATTTCCTTGTTCCGCATGATATCCCCACCACCTCACACTGTATTGTAACTGTGGGTTTCAACCCCCGCTTCCAAGTTATATTGGATTTTAAGATAATTTACTGCTGTATTAGCCCAAATGAACAGATTTCCTGCTCGTTTTGTCAAGGCATCAATATCATGCCCAGATATTCTGTAAGCTGTGTTTGCCCCCAAACACATCTCAAAGAATTTAGCAATATCCTTATCTGCAGGATAGCTTCCAGTTAAATCAAACAATTGAACAATACAGCTGTTGTTCATAGGCCTTGCAATAGCTTGTTCCCGCCGGCTTGTTACTACACTATAGATCCTGCCAATCTTTTGCAAATGGCTGTACAGATTTTCAAGAAAGATGGACTGAGCTTCTGGTGTGCCCCATTCATCTAGTCCATCAATAATAATAATGGTACTGGCACCATTTTGTGCCTGATCAATCTTGTACAAAGGTTTCAAGAAACGGGAAAGCTTCTCTTTGATAGGAATGCTACCTGCATGTAAAGAGGCATCCTTTTCAAATACATCTACCAATGCTTTTGCATATTGCGGAACACATTGGGCAAGATAATAGCAAATGGTTGGCACCAACTGAAAAGTGTTGCTCGTCTCCTGACCTTTGACACAGTGAAAGGTCAGAGCCAAAGTCACTTGGTTATCCATGTTTCTGAGCCTTTCAGCAAGGGATACCGCAACAGCACTTTTACCACTGCCAGCTAGGCCATAGATCCAGGCCACATATTGATTGTCTGGTTGTAATATCCATTGACAGATATCATCCAGTAGCTGAAGACGGGTTCCTTCGGCACAGTATATTTGCTTTTTTACCGGGTTAATAATTCGATTGAGTTTTTCCTTGAGTTTTTTGTTGAGATTTTCCTTTTCCTTTTCTACTGGAATAATGTGTTTTAGCATTCCCTTCCAATCAATACTCAGCAAATATCACCGTAATTGTAGTTGAAAATGTTGTGAACATCCCTTCCTGCTACATTGATATTTGGTGTGCCATCAATGCTAAAGTTGGAAGCGCCACCAAGGACAGCCGGGCCAGTTATAGATGGACCTGGAGCTTCATGTGGTAGAATATCAGAAGTTTGCAGGGAACAGGGATACTATATTTTATCTTGAGAAGACCAATTCATTGAGTCTACCGCACTATCTACAAAGTACTCGGAGCGGCCTCCACCTCCCACCAGCTCCCACCACACTTTCAAGTCATCCGAGTTAAGACCGGTGGAGATAAGTGGGTCAGCTGACGGAGAGTACCTGTACGATGATCAAATATCACTGTTTACCTCACACGTTTTGATGAGCTGATGTTTTTCATGAGTCTTTGGAATGTCAGATGCTCGTCGTTTGACTCCCAGACGCGTTCAAAATCACATCCCAAAATTCGATTTTATGAGTCGCCCCTTCAATTTTAGGGAATCCGTTTCGACTATTGCTACGCATTGACACCCATCCGATCCCGTGCTTTCACCGCTCTCTTTCTCCTGATGCCCCGGACAACTTTTGCAGTGCCATCTCATATCCCCGAAATCCTAGAATCTCCCCTCAGCTCCGCCAGCCCTTTGACTTGAAGAATGACACCGCGTCGTCTTGGGAATGCACCATTGCCTGCCTATTGCCTCTTCAACAGTGTCAACACTGGGGTTATCTCACTTTCCATTCCTCATTCTGAAAGATCCCGATCCCGACCTCTATCCCAGCTTCTATCGGCTGCAGTCAACCACCTTCCACACCCTCGTTGCATTGTCTTCTCCAGACCCACCTCCCTCTAAATAAACCAACGCATCGGCCCGGATAATCCCAATCTGACCTTTCCTCTGCACCCTACATACCACTGCGGCGGCGGCGGCGCCTCCAAATCCTTGGACTAGCACTTCTCATGGCTCAATATGTCTCCCCGGCGGTCAAGAGAAATGAATTAATTTTAAAAGGACCACAATCGTGCCTCCAGGTCAAGCCAAGCGACAAGGATAGCAGAAAAAAATTCAAAATAAAAGAAAACTTTAGGAAATGCAGCCCAGGATGATTTCTGTACGTCTTCATTACACTAAGCTTTCGTTGCTTTATTGCTTTGATGTTGAGCACCTACCTTGGCAGAAAACTCTTTGACACGCACATTTGCTCCAGAGCAGCAGCTGCAAAATTTTCGGGTCTAAGACGCTCTCTCTCCTTCAACAAGATTACTTTCCCCGATTTTAATAAAGACTCATCGCTCCTTCAACACAGACAGCACAGGTTTTTTTGTTCTTTTCAAGCCTCGGCGCGACCGCTTTTTCTTTTTTTCACGCACGAAAAGCAAGAAGCATAGTGTTGGACTGTGGCTGCAATCATTCCTCGATTTTTGCCGCTCGAAACCAATAGGTCAAACCAAGTCGGGTCTTTTTCGCTGTGTGCACACTTAGATCGAGTTCGTCACCGTGCTGTTCTTTTTTTTTTGCATTCTAATGATTGAAATATTGACCCCCTCCAGGCTTCACTTGGTCTTCACAATCTACCGGCACAAATGGGAATGTACGTTACGAGGTCCTTCCTTAGGTTCTTGATCAAAATTCTATTTGGTTTATTTGACGCCACACTAAGCGCGCATGAGAAAGCCTTTTTTATATCTTTTTCTTGTACTATCCCAGCCTGTTGGAAAGCCTTTATCTAACGCTGCATTTTATAATTCTTTCCTTGGTCAGTTCGTTGTTGTGTCGTCGCTGGCTTTACTTTTTCTTATTTATATTTTGACCGAGTTTTGTGAATTATATATTCTATCTTGGTCCGAATTTCTCTTTGCTCGTGCGTCTGACGTGCAGCCCAGTTCCAGTCCCCAGTCCTATCCCAAGCCCAATCGAAATCGTATATATACAGCCGATGTGAGCGCAATTTCAAGCTGCGTGTCCTGCTAATCGTCGCACTTCAACCAACCATCAAACTTTAATGTCTTCGGGCAGATATTATGGCCGCTCTGTTTGTGTTTGATGTATTCCAGTTCCCCCCTTCCTTTCCAACCCTCAACTATTGCGATATGACTGAACCAATTGCGCCCGTACCTGGAAGGACACTTGTTCCTCCGAGAAAACGAAAGGGGACAATTACATTCGGGATACCCGCCACGGACAAAGGCAATGAAAACAGGCATGCTCTGGTTCTCTTTCCCAAAACTTGCAATGTAAGGCAAGCCATATATGATCAAAAGACACTTCGGCGATTTTCTTTTTTCTCACAGGAAGCGGTCCTCGCTGCCATTCGAGTCCTAGGAAAATACATAGATAATCCCACTGCAGATTCCGTCGTTTTACGCTGTCAGGTCCAGGACCAGCAACAGAAGTGGGTCTGGGCGGATGTTAATCCGGAAAGTTGACATTGTAGTGGCTGGGGATAGCGTTGCTGTATTCGAGTGGAAGCCGAAAGGGTCGGACGGCAGACAAGGGAAAGAGACAGAGAGAGCCAAAAGAAGTACCTCTGCATTTGTTCTCGCACGGCGAGGTATATGTCGCCTTTGGAAAGAGAAATCTTCAGCGACTTGTATGGTCGGAAGTAGTTTATTACGAGGACATGGAAGACGGGCTTTTTAATGGAGACTCAGACTTGATACTTCGAGGACCGATAGAAGAAGACATTGGTTCGTAGACCTAGCACCTTTACGCCGGTAAGGCCAGACTCGCAAGTTTCCACTCGGTACTGGCCTCGATTTTCTGGATTTAAACTGATGGTTATTGCAATGTCTCAGGATGCAATGGAACTCGTTCGCGCTGTTACTACCATGAAATCTGATACGTGCCAGTACATTGCTCGTGTACGAGCTCAAAGTTTGTGTAAACAATATAACGTTAAAAAACCGGCGTCGAATTGCCTACAAACGAAGAATCTTAATCTTTGTCAAGTAAACCATCGAATCATATGTCATTTCTCAGACTGTCTTTTCATATTCTCATATTTTTGTGCAATTCTAATCTCGTACAATCCTCCTCTCATAATCAATGCGAGACATAGACTGAGAAAAATATCAGCAAAACCGTCGGATGGAGTCGCGGTTAGTGATAGGGCCCATAAAGCCAGTTTCAACAGTGACCGACAAGATTTCGTTCAACCCTCATTTTGCCGCTCTTAGCTAATACGGTTGATACGTAGAAGGCAGAGGTTAGTATGAGAGAGAAGGATTATTGGAACTCGTGGACGATGTATCGAATGACTTTCAATTCCATCACCAAGTCAGGAAAAAAAGGGACAAACTATTGTCATGGAATCGATGTTGAAGGCCTCGGTAGGGCTGAAGTTGCGACTTTTGAGCCACCAAAAATAAATGTTCTAACAGGAACATGCCCAATGGGCTCTCGTCAACAATCATACTACCGGGAAAATTGCACGTATAATGGATCCCACTTACCCGACCGGAACCAACACCGCGCCCACCCCAGCCATATTTACCGCCATCTCATTGTTTTTCCATCCTCCTCCAGTAGATACCGCTCCCAAAACGACAGCAAGAATAGTGAGCATCCATTGAGTAAACGTTCCTTTGCTTTCAGCGGC
Source organism: Collybiopsis confluens (assembly GCA_013368555.1). Classification (NCBI taxonomy): domain Eukaryota; kingdom Fungi; phylum Basidiomycota; class Agaricomycetes; order Agaricales; family Omphalotaceae; genus Collybiopsis; species Collybiopsis confluens. The sequence continues at coordinate 7,337 of JAACJN010000318.1, forward strand.
AACCAATGCGCGCTTCAGCCAGGATGCACCAGGACCAGAATCAGAAGGACTAGAGGTCAAACTGTAAGGTTCAGGTTGGGACCGTTCGTGAGTACTTCTGGAGCCGTTTGCATCAGCAAAGCCGCGCCTGAAAACTTGGTCCAGGATCAATCTAACGAGTGAAAGCTTCGAGAACACTGACAAAAATGATACAAAGGCATTACCTAGCCCCGATATATTCACTGACGTCGAATTGAGCGCCCATCCTCCACCCGTCGAGATCAACGCAAGTATCAAAGTCAAAGAAAACCAAAAAAGCTGTCCGACGGTAAATGTGATCCTCTGGACGGTAATCTTGACTCTAGCCTTCGATATCAAAGATCGAAGAGCTCCTCGCAGAAGACGAGAGGTAGTCTCTCCGTAGTCTTCATTTAACATGACGAAAACCGCAAATGCGGAAACCACTGCAAGGTATGCCCTGAAGAGTACGTTAATCAGCTGTTGTGTATAGGCAACTGACAAAACTGACATCCCAGGAATAGCGATCAGCATTATCAGCAAGAAAACGCCCGTGTATGGGTCGATGGAACCATTCTTTTTCCAATCGTTGATGATTTCTTTGACAATCCAGCTTAGGAAATACGTGGAGTAGAAGCATAAGGGTGAAAATATTAGACCAAAGATGATAGAGTAATGTCCTGGCGAGGCAATGTCAACAGCTGATTGAAAAATCCCGGGAACCCACTCACCCGACTGGGATGAGCATTGTTACCACCCCAGCAGCATTGACCAAATTTGGATTGTTATTCCATCCTCCCGCAGTAGACACAGCTCCTGAAATAACAGCGAGAATAGTGAGACACCATTGTGACAGGGTTCCTTTCCTCTTGGCAGTTGTCATCAACCGGTGAAAAAGGTGTGCGAAAGCGTTATGAGAATGGCTACTAGGGGGGACGGTACGAGGGTTTTCTAGGGATGAATTCAGGTTGTGGAGGTCGATGTTCATAGGCTCGTCAATAATCGAGTCTCCGAGCGCATTGATACTTGTACTACGTGCATCAGCAATCCCTTGTCTACAATAGACCCAAAACGTTAGTCCACACCAAGACAATCAATATCTTCTATTTAGACTTACAAGAACAATGCAAACGCACATCAGCAAAACCCCAAAGTTGTGGCCAGGCCTGTCAAGGTGACCCATGCCTGGGCATAGACCAATCTATGTGCGCCCATGCATGTAACACCTCAATTATAACAGGTTTGGGCATAGCAGGCTTCTATGGGCAGCTTAGGCAGACTGTGAGCTATGCACAGGATACTCAGTAGATGGGTCATTCACAGAACCAACGGATTGTTACGACGTTCACAGATTTGACATATTGTACTTACATTCACAGATTTATCATAACGTACTTACGTTTCCAGATTTATCATAATGTACTTACATTCACAGATTCAGCATAATGTACTTGCGTTCACAGATTCAGCATAATGTATTTGCGTTCACAGATTCAGCATAATGTTAGTATATTATCAGAACTATCATAATGATATTCTAATGAAAGAGAAAGCATCATGATGATTTCCTATCAGAACAATCATAATAGAGCGTCGTTCTAAATAGTAACATAAAGTCATAACCTACCAACCCAATATCAACACGAGCGCGGTGAGCAGAATAGAACATTCATCATATTCGGATCCATCCTATGGATAATACATGGCTAGCGTAAAAGTCCGAAGAGAACAGCAAGTGAGAGAGCAATAGCAAACAATAGCAGATGACGAGCAGACGACAAGCAGAAGATATTGATATCAAGCACGCTAAAATGAGCGGCATCAGTAACCGAATACAACTGATCTAACGAAAACACTTACGTGTCAAACTGGGAACGTTCACTGTAAAAACAAGTCAATTTCAAGTTGAGTGAACAAGAGTGAATCACACCTAAGCGCGTCGTTTACCCTTTCTAGAGGAAATAAACTATACGGAGAGTCAAAAGAGAGCGTGATAAAATTACAAACAATACTCACGGTTGAGGTTATTTGACTTGACGACTATGAGAATAAAAAATATGAGGAGTTAAAAAAAGATATAAAGCACGAGCGAGTCGCTCACCGAGATGGCAGGTTGAATAGTTGAAGAAGTTGACTTGGATATAAATATGCTGAGGCTCAGAACGTCCAACCGTGAAATAAAACTTACCTGCTGAGATGCGACGTCAGATTTAGGCTTAGACTTCGCATTGGCCTTTTTTCTAACATCCTGAAATGAAGGACATTAGTACACAATATAAAGAAACATCAACTCATACCTTGGAATGAGTGTTCCCCTCTTCAATGTCCTTTGAATCGACCTGGAAACCTCAAGTATGCGGTGACTAATTGAAGATGAAAACCTACCGTATGCTTCCAAGAAGTCTTAGATGCTCGAGAAGAAGACACTAATAACAACGACGAGCTGGAAGAAGACTACACGCAAGAGCCGTGAGCTTAAAAAAAAAAAAAGAATTAAAAAAATACCTACTTTCAACGAGACTGGAGAGGCGTCCTCAAATTCTATGGCATCGAAGGCAGTTTGACTGGACGCGATAAGCTCTGGACTAGAATCGGGGGGGGGTTAGGCTACTACGAGCGGAGGAAGAATTGTTGTCATCTGCAGATGTTGGCGTGTCGGATGGTGTTTCGGTAGTCTGCTGTTGAATGGCCTTTGAAGCTTCCGCTTTCTGACGTTCTTCTTCAGCCACCTTTTCCGCTTTCTTTTTGAGAACATGCGCCATGATATTGAGGCCGCATTGAGGATCCCATTCATTTAGAAGAGATGACTTCTTCTCTTGAGGCAGCATCCATCCGACATGACTAGTGAAAACGTCAACTTGAGATATAAGAATAAAAATGAGCTCACGTCTTGTAAAAGGCCTCAAGAGAATTGAAAAATGCCTGGTTATAGAGAGCGGGATCTTGCGCCAAGGACATAAGGACATCGAACGCCTCCGTCTTAACAACGCCACCCTCCTCGGAGCGACGGTCATCACAGCTTGAGAGAGAGTGACGAATCTACGAAGATCTTTATCAAAAGAAAGCATGAATGTAAGAAAACTCACTATGAACGTTGTATAAGCAATCATTTGAAAGCTTATAGAAGTTATGCGATGCTTCCAGGCTTTACCGGTTCGCTTCACCTTGAACTTTGTACCGGCGCCAGTACCTTGGCAAACATCCTTGAAATTTTCACGAAACTTTTGGGCGTTTGCAGCCCCAAGGAACAAGCGAATCATAGTCTACGGAAAAACTGAGTAGATTGTTGATATTAAAATATAAATGAGATACCTGCAAGACCAACCAGCCCTGGAGTAGTCCGTCGAAGATGAGATCAAAGTCGTTTGAAACGGAAACGCCAAGGTCGGGATAAAAAAAAAGAGGGAGGTTGAGAGGCCAGGATTCGGCCATCATCCAATTCGTCTTCGAGGTATTTGGCACAGAAACTGGTAAAATTCAGCGCAAAAAAACATGGGAAAATATAAAATGTTGTACCTAACCGGACTCTCAACGAGGAAAGAATCCAGCTTCGTAGCTGGAACAAGCAAACAAGCGAGCTGGATGTGATGGAAACTGCGAGTATTTGCCTTCTTTACATCGGTCGGGATGCGAGGTACCAACTCTTTGCCCAGAGTGTCCTCAACATACTGAAGAATTGTGTCCTTCAAATCACGTACGTCTTGGAGATATCACATCGGATACCTGGCCGTTCATCTAAGATTTGAAGTGAATAAGGCGCATATATCAAGTAAATAGAAAGGATACCTTGCAAATTAGGCGGTCGAGGAGGTTCATCTTGATTGCTTTTATCTAGATGTCCAGGTCTTGACGCGTTCATATCCTTTGGAAGGGCTGTACATGCGAAGGTCATAATGCCAAAAGCTATCAAGTATTAGCGGAACATAAATACAGGAAACAAAGAAGTAAAACACATACAGGAATCCATACTCAATAAGGGTATCATTCAAGTACTTATCGCAATCTAGACGTGTTATATCAGGTTCTTTAATCCCGCATATGATTGACCTCTTCTAAGAAGAAGTGAATAAAAGATAGGAAAAAAGGAAGACGAAACATACAGAGGCGAGAATTCGATAGGGAATTTGAATAAATGTTGTGAAGTACTGGTGTCTTGATTCGGAAGAGGCGCTACACCAATACTGTCTGGTAAAAAAGAGGGTGTTGGAGAGTTGAATGAAAGAGGTGAAAATGTTGGTGTTTCGGACGGCAACATATTGTTCAGCTTTGGGATCTGAAATCCGGTGAATGAATTTGGTGGGGCCTTGTTTGCTTGAAGTTTCGGTTGCAATTTACGTGTCGGTGTTGTTGCCGGATACTTTTGAGTCGTCCCCTTTGTCGTGTTGTCTAGTTCAGGTAAACGAAAGCCAGTGAACTTGTTCCTCGGAATTTCCCTTGAAAGAACTTGTGTAATTGTTGGAACGTCTGGCGTATTGTTGCGTTTGATATTGTGAGCCTCGACATCTGCTTTCCTAGCTAGTAAATCCATTCAAAACATTGCTCAAGTGCGAATTTCAACAATTACTCACATTTTCCCGACTTTTTTTTTCTTATCTTATGGCCATTTATGAACGACCTCGTGAAATTATTATCTGGAGGCTTAGGAGGCCTCAGTATCTAGCAAATTATGATTACTACATATTGTGGTGTACGTAGGGACATAGCTATAGCTACCTTGTCCGACATGGGACTGAGAAGCAAGGAGCAAAAACTTTTGTTCCCACGCCTGAGCCCGGCTGTTGTTTCCGACGAACTGTCGAGTGTGTCATCATCCCGTGCTTGTAAGCTATAAGCCACATTCCCACGATCACGGGATGATGACACACTCGACAGTTCATTGGAAACAACAGCCGGGCTCAGGCGTGGGAACACAAGTTTTCGGTCCTTGCTTCTCCGAAGTCCCATGTCGGACGGCTGAGACCATGAATACCCAGGTAAGATATAAGTAAATATTTAGAAGTATATTAGAATAAAACAACGTGCTCAACGTCCGAAGGACACAAAGTGAACAATGAGCTCAACGTCTGAAGGACAAATGAGAAATATGAAAAAACATTCTCAGTAGTGATGAATTCACTGACTGATAATATTCTCCACTACGTCGAGTGATTGAGAAGCAAGAAAGCATCATCATGCTTTATCTATCCAGAACATGGGTTATTATGATCGACTATGTGCAGATCTGTACTTGGTCTATCATATATGTGTATTCTGTGAATGCAAAAAATTCTGGAAGTCCTGTACATATCGACACTATATTATTTGTATTGTACATGTACTTACAGATTGTTGCATAATTAACATTTTTTTACATACTGTACGTTTTCCCCCATACTGTTCAGCACTGGGGCAGTCATCTCATCCAGCTAAAAATCAAACATACTGACCGACCCGAATTCAGGTCACGCCAGTATGGGCCTTGTATGGTCATCAAGTGCCATACGGCAGTGCCTGTGAAGGAAACACAGGACTTTTGGGTTTTGCTGATGGCCATTTCCAAGCCCAGATATGTTCACAGACGTCGAATTGTGTCTCCATCCTCCGCCCGTAGAGACCAGTGCAAAGATTAGTGCCACTGTAGACCAAAAGACCTGTCCAATTGTAACGGTAATCCGTCTGACTCGAATCCTGGTGCTGCTTTGCAGAATCAAGAACTTGAAGAGCCTCCAAATGTAACGATACACATTTATCCCATACGCTGACTGGATTGTCTCCAATAAAAGATATATCCAAATCATACAAACCAGTAGGCTAGTAGTTGTCAAAATTTCATAATCAATGAAAGGAAAGGAGCAAAAGAAAGAAAATTTTACATTACAGGAATAACGACGATTAACGTGAATAAGCTCCCAGCGATGCCTAGTTGCTCTCCCCATTCCTTCCAGTCCGTGTCCGTGATTCATTATACATACGGTTTACGATGTATTTACTCCATTCATTGTCGAACTCGCTGTCCTAGGCGGAAGAAAAGCACACGAGTAAAAATGGTACAAAAATCAAAAATAGCAAAATGGTTCTCCGTACAAGAAATAATCCGGAATTCATCATTAAGAATCTCCGCCTCGAACGGGAGCAAAACCATCCTTGATAGCGGCTGCTCACTGTGAGGTAGATTGAAATAATAAATGTGTCACGGTCGTGTTGCTCTGCTTGTCTAACGGCCTTTGCAACTAGCACTCATCACATCCCCCTTCTTCCCTCTTCCTGCTCCTGCTCCGGTGAGATCCTTTCAAGTGCCGCATCTATGCCAGCTTCTGGAGATGGATCCTTGAGAGAAAAAGTCAGAGAAAGTCAGAGATGAGCGTAGAGGGAAAGCGGGAATGAAGGGAAGGGGGTTCGGACGCACTATCTACAAGTCACCCGACCTAAGATCGGCGGAGATAAGTGAGTCGGTTCACCGAGGCGGGCCGGACTTGTCTTTCCTCCCCTCCTCCATTACCACTCAGCGTTGGCACCTCCAGCATTGTTGGTTATACACTGTGTCTCAGCGCCCGACTCTGGGGAAATATAAGTCGAGAACGGTGTCAAAAGTGCGCCCCGAACTGCACTCCTTTTTTTATCCGCATCTCTCATGACCAAATTTCTCTCTGTCGCCCAAACGTGACTTTCTTTGTTGTTGTCCAAAGGTTCCTAACGACTCCTGAGCCAGAGACGCTGCATCTGCCCAAATTCGATTTTTTATGCCATCACGCTTCCTTAGCACCTCACATATATTTAATCTCCATCCTCTACACATCCATAGGTCATAAAAACAGAAAATTCCTCATTGTAGACCATGTTCGGCAGCCTCGTCGCGCTGTCTTCTCCAGACAAACATCCCTCCAACAAACATGCGGCATTCGAGTTGCCTAACGCCGGGACCACAAACCACTTCTGTGTACTTCCGTTTGGGACTACCCAAAGTGTTTTGAGACGTTTACGGACAAGGTGAAGGATAGTTGGACACAGTTGTTGAAGGAGAGTGGGTTTTATCGTAGTTACGCGGGTACGCTACGTTCTGTCTTTTTTATTTTTTATTTCCGCCGCAAGTTTGTATCCGAATAACTGATCATCATCAGGCAGACCCATATCTTTGTATTTATTATGGATACAGTCGACAACGTTGTCCAAGTGGTATTATATAATTCTTCTACAAAAGAGGAAAGATTAGTCAAAATTGCAACACAATCTCTTGGAAAGAAACGCACGGTGAGGTCTTCGAAATCAGCAGGTACCATAGTCGTGCTGCTCTGCTTGGTTAACAGCCTGTGCACCAGCCGTCCGACTCATCACATCCTCCTCCTCCTCCTCCTCCGGTGCCGATCCTTGCGAGACCAATAACCGCTCTCCCGTCAATGGGGTATCTTGTTACGATCTCCTCTCAAGCGCTGCATTTATGGTAGCTTCCGGAGATGAATTGCTCGGAGGCGAATCTGAGAGAGAAAGAGGGTGAGGCTCAGAGACGAATGTGGAGTGGAAGCGGGAACAAAGGGTGTTCCGGAGGACATGACTGACCTAACATTTGACATACTGCGATCAAGGTTCATCCAATTTTGGTACACTTGCCAAGAAAGGGATGGTTGCATTTTTGTTCTTTTAGGGTTTGACGGTCTCTTTCCGGCGACTTTACACGCAGAGAATAGCATCGGTAGGACGGCAACAGCGCAAGGAATTTCAAGACTCACGAACGACCAGACATTTCCTATACAGTCCACCATTCTCATCGTAACAGATACCTCTCGTGTCCACAACAGTGCGTTAAGTCTTGTATTGTACCCGGGATATTGTTGTACGTATACAGAGCCCCGGCCGTCGTACATGAGACAGTGCTTGTGTTCGTCTTTTTCATGTTTGTCCCGGGTAATGAATCTAATGATGCCATCCTCGTCAGAAGACGACGTTTCCATAGGCCATTAACAACGGTGATAGAAGGTCTAAAAGAAGGAAGATTTAGTCTGTAAAGACCGGATTTAAACCATTTCCGTCCAGGAAACATACCTTGCTCTTCGAACATCTAGTTTTTTCGCATATCTCCGAGTTCATGCAGCCTACGACTCTTTTCCTTTGTTTGCTCCTCTTACGGTGAAGAAGAAAGATGGGGAATTGTTGGCTGGATGAAAGGATGGGGGGACACTGCGTGATATTGTCCGCTATAGAGGTCAATTAATCCGATAAAAGTGAAGCAATGGTGATGAATGCCAAATGGCCCAAGACGTAAAAAAGTGAAAGAAAGCAATGTCACGTGTGATCAACATGACAGACGTCATCCATATAGCCCGTAAAAAAAAATCAAAAAAAATCCTCATTGTAGACCATGTTCGGCACCCTCATTGTGTTGTCATCTTCATGCAAACCTCCTTCCAAACAAATCAGTGAAACACGCGGTATTCGAGTTGTCTAACGCCGGGACCACAAACTACATCCACGTTTTTCCGTTTGAGGCTACTCTGTTTCTTGAAGAGTACGGAACTACTGTGTGGCTGCATTGGCCGGAGAGAGGGTTTCAAGTACTGGAAAGGTGAATTCTTCTTTCTTTTTTTTTTGTTTCCTTGTGAATGTTTGTGCTCATCATATATCGTACAAAAAACCATGACGGGCCATCTTCCAACTTTTGTACATCTCCTACCACCCAAGTTTTCGAGAGCAACGGACGGCTTTCTACACCATCGGAAGCAGCCCGGTATCGCAGATGTTACAGCAGTTCCTCCAATATCGATTAATATTATCATCCCAACAACTCCGACCCTCCCAGAGCGATGTTTCTTTACAGAACACCACATTTCGTTTGGGCATGCCGATTGAGATGAGACGGTTGCAAAGAAGGTGAAGAATCATGGGACAGTGCTGGAAGAGAGCGCATTTTGACATAGTCACGTATACACACCCAACGCGGGTACGTTATGTTCTGTTTTTTTTTCTCCCGTAGACTGTTGATAGCGGCTGGACACTGAGGTAGATATAAAAAAACGAACAAAAAAAAGGCAGTCAACCAACCTCTGCGCCTCCTCATGCTCCTACATCAGCAACATCCTTCCAAGTGCTGCATCTATACCAGCTATGCCAGGAGATGAATTGTTCGGAGATGGATCTTTTAAGAAAAAGATAGAGAAAGTCAGAGATGAGTATGGAGTGGAATTGAGAACGAAGGGCAGGGGGATCGGAAGGATAGAGCTCACCCGCAAAAACGGAGCATTTGACACACACATAGGTCCATCCGATTGTCTATGGACTTGCCAAGCGGGAGATCGTCTGTTCTTCGACCTTGTATAGCTCGACGATGACTTTCCAGCAACTCTACACGCAGAAAATAGCGTCAGTGGTATGGCAACAGTGCAAGGAATCTCAAGACTCACCAACAACGGGATAGCTCCTATAAAGCGGTTGGCCAGTCTCATCCTCGGTCCGAGCGTGTTCGACAATGACATGCCAACCGACAACCGAGTATAATAAATCTCCTGTCGTACAACGATGTTTTCATAGGGCATCAACGACGGGGATCGAAACACGTCTGACGAATGGGTAGGGATCTAAAAGGAGGAGAATTGAGTTTGAAGAGAGCAAGGAAATAGAACATTTTGGCAGGAAAACATACAGTCATTCGGTAGTCCTTGAGACATTGGTAGTCCTTGATACAAATCCGAATTATGACCGTACCCAGTCTCTTTCTACAAAACTGAGTAGACTAAAATATATTCTAACATGTAAAGCACCCTGTCAAAAAGTTTCAAGCTAGTTGGGTCAGAACCTGCCATGTAAGAGCACAACAAATGCCAAAAAGTTGCGGTTATAGGCCCGAAAACTTTTATAAGGCAATTAAATCCTGATTTTTACCGGGAAATAAACTACAATTTTTTTGTGCTCCATTGGTAACGATCTTCTCTGACAAATGAATCATAATTTGGGGAGCATTGGACCATGAAACACTCAGGAAAGCCACCAAAAAAAGTGGGGCGGGAGGAGCGTGACAGCCGCTGACGGACGTGTTTCACCATCATTCATTCATCCTTGCTAGACGCGACCTCATGGTTGGAAAAGCCAAATCCCGGCTGGAGAAGCAGCATGAAGCCACTGAAGACCGAAATCAACGCCTGAAAGTTGCTGTGGATATGTACAAGACAGAAATGGAAAAGAAGAGCAGAGGAGAGAAAGGTGGCAGTTTACGAGACATTGCAGATGAGTTTGGCATAGATAAAATGGCCATTAGCCGAAAATACAAAGGAATGCAAACGATACAGGAGTTTAACACTACGAAGCAAAAACTTACACCTGCCGAAGAAGAGACACTGGCAGACTGGATCATTGAAAGATGCGGCCAAGCACTGCCTCCCAATCGCAAACAAATTTGCCTACATGCCGAATTCATCCGTCGACAGAATCATCCTGAAAAGCATCCTGTCGGAACATCATGGGTTACAGAGTTCTTGGGTCGACATCCTGAGATCAGTACTGGCTGGAGCAGAAGTCTCGACACCCAGCGCGCACAATGCTTGAATCCATCAGTGGTGAAGGGATGGTTTGATGTGGTGAAAGAGGGTGTTGTGGATGATGATATTGCTCCGGAGTGCATCTGGGGAATGGATGAGACAAATTGTCCTCGAGGAAATATAGGAAAGGAGAGAGTTGCAAAGGTGCAGGGAAAAAAGACTCAACATGCGCAGGGTGGTGCAAACCGTGAAACTGTCACTGCAATTGTAACGATTTGTGCCGACGGAACTGCACTAGCACCAACAATGATCTTCAAAGGTCAGAATCTGTACACAAAATGGACTGAAAATAATGTGGGCAATGCAACGTGCATATAAACAAACACTCCTCATCTGTTACAAAGCCTGACACTCCCGCAGATTTGTCTGTTCGCCGAAAGGCTGGACTGACAGTACAATCTGCAACAACTGGATCCAAGATGTCTTTGAGCCTGCAACTTGTTCCAAGGCCAATGGCCGAACACGCGTACTGTTCATGGATGGCCACTCATCACACTTCTCACCCGAGGTCATTGACTTTGCCATGCGCCTCAACATACGGATCATAAGCTATCCCCCCCATTGTACTCATGCACTCCAGGGGCTGGATGTTGTGTGCTTTGCAAAGTTGAAGACCGAGCTGAAGAAAGCAGTTGGGGCATTTGAGGCAGCTCACCAGCACGCAGTGGGAAAATCAGACTTTGCGGGGGTGTTTGGTCAGGCATTTCTGCGGTCATTCTCTGCAGAGTCCATAAAGAAAGCTTTTGAAGTGACAGGTATCTATCCCTACAACCCAGATATCATCACTCCCGAGCAGATGAAACCTGCAGAAGCTTCGTCAATAAAAGGTTCTTTTACCCTGACACAGACAAGCCCAGTCAGGGCAATCATGCAAAGCTTTCGCACTTACCATCCAACCAACCTCGATGCCTCTCCCTCCAATGCAGTCGCTTCATCCTTGTCCTTGTCTTCTCAGATTTCCCTTGCCATACCACCCACTTCAAACCCTTGTACACCAACTCGGAAGCGACCTAACACACCTGTCAACGATACACCATCAAAACGAATGAGAATCACCTACTCAAACTTATCAGCAACCTCATCCGGCTCGTTCCTCACATCCAAAGAACCCTACACCTCTAAAACACCCTTCCCTCGCATGCTGAAACGTTCACCTGCTCAAATTCAAGAGCCAGACTGGTCACTCCTGGAAACCCCAGTGAATACTGGGGATACGGGGAGAAGGGTTTCTGAGCTCACCACAGCACTGAGCCAAGCTCGACAGCAGGTTTCAGTGATGCATGGCAACCAGGAGATCTTCTCGGCACAAGCAATCTTGCAGGATGTAGCACTGATGAAGATGAATAAGGTGGTTCACGAGAAAGAGCGGGAGAAGCGGCAGAGAAATCGCACCATTGCGCTCCCTAATCCCGGATATGGGCGAATCTGGACCACTGAAGCAATTGCCGATGCCCTGAAGAGTCATGAGGAGGAAGAGGCAAGGAAGAGGGATGAAAAGAGAGCTGGAGCTAAGAAGCGAGAGGAAAAAAAGGCAATAAAGGTTAGAATTGAGGCCAGATGGAACGAGATTATGGAAAAACACAAAGCGGACCTTGAAGCGCACAAGGAAAGGTGCAAGCAGCTTCAGCTCAAAGGGGCACGAAAGAAGGACCTACCTTCAAAGCCCAAGCACATCTCCAAGAGAGAGTTGACAGCCCAGATGAGTACAGCAGATGAGGAAGACTTGGGGGAGGATAGAGGCAGTGACAACAAATACGATGGCAGCGGGAGTGAGCAAAGTGATGGGGCTGAGTAACACAACTGCAATTAGCGCCGGAATGTCACACCGGACCGGGCTGTATCAAGGACTCCATTTTGTGACATTTTGGTCCTCTCTCAAAGCCAGCAATAACACGATGTGTCTTGTAGTGAATTAGGTATAAAAATATATTTATGACCTTAGAACCCTCCTAAAGGATACTGTCTACTTAGATTTTATAAAATTGGCCTAAATCTCTGATAATTTGTCATTGAAAAAGTTTTGTCTCAAGGACTACCGAATGACTGTACTACTTGACCTCTCCGAGTCGTATCTCTACCTTTCTGTCTAGCTTTGAGCTCGAGCTCGCGCAGCTTCCTTTGCTTTCATTGCTCCTTGACTGCAGAGTGTAGTATGTTAACTATCACTCAAGTCAAAAGAAGGGGATCAAAGAGTGAGAAAGCGAGAGGTGAGAATATTTGCGGGTGAAGGAGGATGAATGGTTGAGGAACGGAGTACAGTGTAAACAATGTCACGTGTCAGACACGTGGCGGATTCCATTTCCGTATATCTTACGAATCATTATTGCCGCTTTTTGCCGGGAAGGCACTCTTTGAGGGCTGACTCCGTCCGGCTTTCATCATTCCGGTTCCGATTCAATGCTCCTCGGATGACATCACAAAAAAATCGGTCCCGTTTATTGTGTTTTTTGGTGGTAACTCAAATCCATACGTCAACTGCGCCGTGTTTGTCGTAGTGGAGATGCGACTTATTTCAAACTTTGGAAGGACAACCTGGAGAATGACTGGGGGTTCAGGGTAAAAGTGCTTTGAACTTTGTTTGTAGTTGCTTCTGTAGTCTTAGCTGAATTGGTTTGTTGGTAAACATTGCAATAATTTTTGTATGATCTACATAATTGGGCTTTGAGGCGTATAAGGTGAATGGTCAATCTCTGGGATAGAGGAGGGAAACATGAACTTTTTAAGGTGGATGGAAACAAAGATGTGAAAGTAAACGGAAGAAAATCAAACAAGTAAGGAGGGGAATGTTGGAGCATGAACAATTGGGATAAGAAAAGGAAAGCTACAGTTTCATAATTGTTGAGAGAACAGCAGAGGGAAAGGACAGTGCTGAATCCCGTGATTATTGATACAATGATCAACTGGGTAATCACGGGAATGTGGGCGGAAATGGAGAGAAAATATACATCATGTTACAAGGGAGTAGGTCCGCGCTGGGAAAGAAAAGCAAATCAACCACAATTGATGATATGACAATATAAGCAAGATTGCTTACAAAAAGGAGGAAAAAACTAGCTGTCATCAGAGGATAATCTGGGATTCCAGCATTGTGCCCAGGAAGAACCATAAACAAAGAGATCCCAGTTTACAGAAATTGCACAATTGAGGGCATCAGGAGAGATGGTCAAAACTTGACGTTTGTCTCTGAATCCAGGAACCATCCAAGGCAGAATCCAGAGGAGAAGTTCATTGTTATCTGAACAAAGCCAGCCCTGCAGAGTGATATATCCATGGGAAATAGCTGGCGGAAGTTGAAGAGAGTTGTCAACGGGGTGATAAGGATTGGATGAAGAGACTGCTGGGAGTGCATTGCTATTGGGGCTATTGGGAGGAAGTCCACTCTGCTGGTCTGCTTGAACATTCCAAATTCTCACTGTTTTATCATCTGAGCCAGAAACCACCCGTTGACCATCAGGTGAAAATGCCACTGAGGTGACAAAGTTGGTGTGGCCATGGAGTGGATCTCCAATCTGCTGTCCTGTCTGGACATTCCAAATTCTCACTGTTTGATCACCTGAGCCAGAAACCACCTGTTGACCATCAGGTGAAAATGCCACTGAGGTGAGCAGGCTGGTGTGCCCATGGAGTGGATCTCCAATCTGCTGTCCCGTCTGAACATTCCAAATTCTCACTGTTTCATCATTTGAGCCAGAAACCACCTGTTGACCATCGGGTGAAAATGCCACTGAGGTGACCCCTCTGGTGTGGCCATGGAGTGGATTTCCAATCTGATGTCCTGTCTGGACATTCCAAATTCTCACTCTTTTATCATCTGAGCCAGAAACCACCTGTTGACCATCAGGTGAAAATGCCACTGAGGTGACCCCGTCGGTGTGGCCATGGAGTGGATCTCCAATCTGCTGTCCTGTCTGGACATTCCAAATTCTCACTGTGTGATCCCATGAACCAGAAACCACCTGTTGACCATCAGGTGAAAATGCCACTGAGGTGACCCCGTCGGTGTGGCCATGGAGTGGATCTCCAATCTGCTGTCCTGTCTGGACATTCCAAATTCTCACTGTTTCATCATGGGAGCCAGAAACCACCTGTTGTCCATCAGGTGAAAATGCCACTGAGGTGACCCCTCTGGTGTGGCCATGGAGTGGATTTCCAATCTGATGTCCTGTCTGGACATTCCAAATTCTCACTCTTCTATCATCTGAGCCAGAAACCACCCGTTGACCATCAGGTGAAAATGCCACTGAGGTGACAGCGTCGGTCTGGCCATGGAGTGGATCTCCAATCTGCTGTCCTCTCTGGACATTCCAAATTCTCACTGTTTCATCATATGAGCCAGAAACCACCTGTTGACCGTCACATGAAAATGCCACTGACATGACCCCGCTCGTGTGGCCATGGAGTGGATCTCCAATCTGCTGTCCTGTCTGGACATTCCAAATTCTCACTGTTTGATCCCATGAACCAGAAACCACCTGGTGACCATCAGGTGAAAATGCCACTGAGGTGACAAAGTTGGTGTGGCCATGGAGTGGATCTCCAATCTGCTGTCCTGTCTGGACATTCCAAATTCTCACTGTGTGATCCCATGAACCAGAAACCACCTGTTGACCATCAGGTGAAAATGCCACTGAGGTGACTTTGCTGGTGTGGCCATGGAGTGGATCTCCAATCTGCTGTCCTGTCTGGACATTCCAAATTCTCACTGTGTGATCCCATGAACCAGAAACCACCTGTTGACCATCAGGTGAAAATGCCACTGAGGTGACCCCGTCGGTGTGGCCATGGAGTGGATCTCCAATCTGCTGTCCTGTCTGGACATTCCAAATTCTCACTGTGTGATCCCATGAACCAGAAACCACCTGTTGACCATCAGGTGAAAATGCCACTGAGGTGACCCCGTCGGTGTGGCCATGGAGTGGATCTCCAATCTGCTGTCCTGTCTGGACATTCCAAATTCTCACTGTGTGATCCCATGAACCAGAAACCACCTGTTGACCATCAGGTGAAAATGCCACTGAGGTGACTTTGCTGGTGTGGCCATGGAGTGGATCTCCAATCTGCTGTCCTGTCTGGACATTCCAAATTCTCACTGTTTTATCATATGAGCCAGAAACCACCTGTTGACCCTCAGGTGAAAATGCCACTGAGGTGACCCGGCTGGTGTGGCCATGGAGTGGATCTCCAATCTGCTGTCCTGTCTGGACATTCCAAATTCTCACTGTTTTATCATCTGAGCCAGAAACCACCTGTTGACCATCAGGTGAAAATGCCACTGAGGTGACAGAGTCGGTGTGGCCATGGAGTGGATCTCCAATCTGCTGTCCTGTCTGGACCTTCCAAATTCTCACTGTGTTATCATTTGAGCCAGACACTACCTGGTCTCCATTGGGTGAAACTGCTACACTATGCACTTCAGATCCCACATGTATCAAGTTTAGTGTCTTTTCCCATTGTATTTCCATCCCCCCTGATCTCTCCACTTTGACACCGCTGTGATTCCATTTACTCTTGCCCTTTCGTAATATAGATGTCATTGGTGTCATAGCACAGCCTGACGTGTACAAGTGTGGTGTACTTTCATTCAAAGGAATTGAAAATACATCTGTGAACCTTTCCACCTCCTTCATTATGAGCACTACTCGGGACAGCTTATGTGTAGAAGTTAGCTTTCTATACATAGAAACTCCCAATTTGATTCACCTTATGTTTCCTCAACCATGCTGCTACTTTCCTTGCATTTACCTTGATTTCTGTCACCTTTTTCAACAAACTCATGCATTCCATCCAATATATTAAGTGACTACCACTTGTGAAACTCTGGATACCGGTAACGCGCAGTGCGTGGGATCACTACTACCACAACCCAAAACCAAAACTAAACCCAAAATGTATTTAGGTAAGTTAGGACAGGTTCCGCCTTATCAAATTTGTAAAGGTGCGAGTGTGCTTGTCAAAGGTTACGCGGGTTCCGCAAGAATCTATCGCTTTTCAGGTTCTCTTTGTCCACAGGAGCTAGGGCTCAACTGCTTCGACGCTCGGCTACGATGTAGCCTAACTAGGTTTTTATATAACTTTGTATCGCTTTTAGTCGAAGTAGGGGCGCACTGGCCTTTCTAACTTAAACTAAACTCGAAACGGACTTGTGCCAGTGACGAAGGGGCTAGGGCTCAACTTCCTCGTATGGACTTTCGGATAGATCAACGAAGGGGGGCAAGGGCTCAACTTCCCAACGAAGACAGGACAACTTTTTGGTAGATACGCGGTCTAGTTCACCACAACCTTGACCGGGCAAATTTCGTAACTTTTCTTTTCTTATTGGCTACACAGGAGTTTTCCCGCTGGTTTGCACTTCTCAGACGCCCACTCCGGCAGATACTGAGCAAAATATAATATAAGGTGAGATCCGCACTGGGTAATCTAAAGTTAGGATACATACGTGCGGAGTATATATACCGTAAAATAATAAATAATATTAAAATCCTCAAACTCCAAACAATATTCAAGAAAATGTTGAAACGTCGACCCCAATTCCACTCCCAGGTAAACCGATCACCTGGATAGTCCTTCCTAACTAGTTTTCGTAGGATTCTTCCATTTCGAGTAAAAGGTCCGACGGATCGGATGGTTAAACGGATCGGCTAACTTGTCCAGAGTTGGTTTAGAGTGCCTTGACAATTCTTTTAACCTTTGGATATACTCCATCAGGAAAAGGACCCATGGTCAGGATAAATCTCTGGTAGCCTGGAAATTTGTCTGAAATCTGGACGGTTCAAGAGACTGCAGAAGCTCTAGCAGATCTTGAAGCCCCAGAATATAATGAATTCTTCTGGATTTATAGAGAGTTAGAAGTTTCTCTAAAAGACTCTGGGAATCTCTGAGATCTCTCTAGAGAAATACATTTGTGCATGTCATTTATTGCATATTTATTTAAATTAACTTATGATAAGCTCTCATACAGACCTATGAGAGTTTTAGGCTCGTCAATATATATTTAAAAGCAAAAAAATACACATGTAAAAATATACAACAATGGAGAGCGGTAGCAACAGAATTTCATCAGTAGCCAATGATTGAATAGTAGCATAGTATGAAAGACGTGCATGACCACACAGGAAACAGAGGTGAAAAGATGTGACAAGAGCAAAAGAAAATGACAGTGGGAAAAAATAACAAGGGTTGAGTGATGTTTGGTAAACTGAAAGTATACCGGGAAAAGTGTATAATAAAAAAACGAAGAGCAATGTTAGTTTTCTACATCCCAACAATGGAATGCAGCTCCCAGCGACAATTTCCCCTTTGTTGGTAAGAATGCAAAGATGGACCATGAGGGTGACTGTACAGAAGCGAGTTTTATGCCACATCTTCAGTCGGAAGTTGTGGAAGAAGAATGTGTTCAAAAGGAGTAGCGAGAAGTGATTGATCTCCTATGTCTGGTGGAGACAGGAGAGAATCCACGCACACATATACACTAATGTCCACGTGAATGCAAATGGGAAACGGGAGTATATTGAGTATTGGCAAAGAAAACCTTGTTGGACATTGCTGACGGAGTGAGGGAGACAGCTCGCCATTGCTGTTTACTCTAGTCTGCATTGGGTACACACCCCATATGACCGACGTTGGATTTTGAGAAGAGAATCTGCTGATGATGGAGTCAACATCACGACCAGACTTTTTTGCTTTTCAAGTTTTTTTTTTACCTTTTCCCACTCTTCTCGGCTTTAAAGCGCATACTGGCCAACGTTTGAGAGTTTACAGAATGGATACAGAGATGAGAAAAAGAAAAGAAAAGTCGAAGCGAAGAAGAAAGACTCGGACCACCGTTTAGACGCTCACAATCTCGTGGCAAACTTGGATATTAATATATCTACCTATACAAAACCCAAAAGAAATGACGGCGGGTCTGTCGCAACTTGCTTCCTCCTCCTTCCAGAAAGCGCGACGTCGTACCAGGTTGATAGAGGAAGAGGTAATTATCAATACACTAGCAATGGATTCCATATAACTGTAAATAGTACGATAACAAGACAGCACAGCACATAAATAACTAGCAATCGCGGAATGTCCTCTTTGCGCCAGTGGAAGAACCGAAATGGGATGACTACAACAAGACCTCATATCCAATACGGTGGTAAGACACCAGACACGAAACAGAAGTCACAATAATTAGTAGAGGGGGGACGGATTACTCTTTGTCTTCGAAACGGAGGACCTGGCCATCTTCGTCCACAGGCAGATTCCGGTAGCCATACAAATTCGATAACGACTCGATGTTTGACGCAACATACTCCCATGCAATCCCAGCCAAACCAACCAGGAACCACGGTACGGAAGCCAACGTGGCCAGGATGCCATTGTCGGTCCCGTAATATCCTGACCTGGTATCCGCGGGGAGTCGAATGTTTCTGCAATGAAAAAAAAAGCCCTATTAGCGCGATAGTTGAGGGGAAAAAAAAAAAGTTTGACAAACCCTCGAGCAAGACCGCTGCAACGATAAAAGTACAATCCGACCTGTTCGGCCAGACCGAACGAAATGAAACTCACACACCACCAGAATCCTGGGCAGGGGTGAGCCTTGCCTTGATCCGGACAATTTCCTCCATCACAAGTGGAGTACAAAATCTTCCGATACGCTGTCCGTTCATACCAGAACTCTTCCCCGCCCGCGCAGCTTTCGTCGTTGGGTAAAGGTGTCGTTCCTGGAGCCAGTATACAACTGCCGTCCTGGTTCCTAACGTGGTTAAATTCACTGTACGAGATGAGTCACTCAGTATATCTGCACAAAAAAAACATAGGTCGTAAGGATATACCAATCGAAATCAACCGGAGTACAGGTGCAATTGCGGGGAATCGTCGCTTCATATATCTTCTGGTTGCCAACGTAACAGTTGGCGTCTCGGAGGCGGCGCTGGTACTTTGTCTAAAACACAACGAATCAACCCATGCTTGGCAAACAGAGAAGAAGAGCACATACTTGTTGTCCGAAAAGACAGGTATTGTCCCGACTCTCACTTGGACTCCACAGCTCAAAGTCATCATGGGCGGGATCCTCGACTTTGAGAACAGGATGAGATCATCTACGCAGCAGAAAAACCAAGAACATCTATACATTGTCTCTGAGTCAACGCCGAAAAGTCGATGGGCACCGCAACAGATTTCGACTGCTTCGTCGCATATTGCCCAAATAAGATGAACCACCGGCTGGTATCTGATGAGTCACGATCGCAGAAATGCGGATCTTGTCATTCGTAAACTGGTATTCCCGCCAGTGAGCGCCTGCAAAGATAAGTCTAAAACCGGCGAGGTACAGTCCTACGAACAAGAATAGTAAATAAGCTGAATTTTAAAATCGCAGGAAGGCTTGAAAAGAGAGTGGGAGCAGTACTAACCATGCTGGCCTGAAATGATAGCTGAACGAACAAAATTTGATTGCTAGGAGAAGAAAAGTCACAAGGGTCGACAACGATGTACCACTATGGACACTACATCTCTCAAGACAGTTCCACCAGCGGTTCAATAGCAGTACCCATCTACAATTAGACGCAATCAAGTCGTTAGCATGAATTTTCCCGAGAGACAAGAACCAGAAACAAAAACCAACCTTCTTAACAACCTGAGGCAATGCCCCCTTCTGAAATCCAACTCTCGTATTCCACTCTGGCCCCAAAGGCTGCTCCATCCTCCAATCGAACTGGGCTTTGTTCGTATAAGGGTAAGGCAAATCTTTGACGCCGCTTTCTTGTCCCTCTTTTTGGATATGATGACGTGCGACTTATTGTAATCTGAACGGGACTTGGGGTCAATACCCGCTACTTTTTTGATCAGATAAGGTTTGGGTGCTGTTTTTTGGATTCCGGGGCCTCCCCAGGAGCCCTATAAAAAATGAGATAGGTTACAAGCGCTTAAGCCGAACAACAAGAAACTTACCAAGCCGGGTAGAGTCGTATCGACTTGTGTAGGCGCGTCTATCCTATAAATCTCGCTTTTTGGCATCTTCGAAACCCTGAAAGAAAAAGCGATGAGTAACAAGTAAACATGGAGAAAAAGAGGAGAGACAGGCGCACTTTGATGACGTTATTGCCAGCAAATGCCCCAGCTTTAACTTCCGCACGAAACAAGAGCTCTCTCATCCACCTCAGCTCCCTTCTCTTCTGCTCAACTTCGTCAACGGACAGTGTGTTTTTGAGGATAGCGTTCTCGGTGTCGAGGACGGGACGAGGTGGTTGATTATAGTGCGGCCGTTGGCTGTAAACATGAAAAGGAAAAAGAAAAAAAAATAGAGTTGTAGTGTTAGTAAAAAGGAACGAAAAAGTAACAAAAAAGTAACAAAAAATAAAATAAAAACTGAACCTTACCTTGAACCTCAAAAAACCCTCCCTTCTCCTCCAGCGACCGACAACAATAATGACCACCGCTGCTGCTGCTCCTGCAGAGGAAAACTCCAAAAGTCAGCCTCCCTAATCCTCTTCATCATCACACTCCATTTATCATCCACCCCCCTCTTTGTCTCTTCGTACGCGGCCTGCCGATTGAGTTGGTCCTGGGTACGCTGAGGGAGTGGGACGGGGAGTGTAGAGATGTTGTTAGGTTTCTTCTTTTTGGAAATGGAGGCGGAGGAGGGTTGGACTTGGAGAGCTTAGATGGTTTTTGACAGACCCTGGTTTTCACTGAGTGGAGTGAGGAGGTCCGTAAGGGATATACCTATGATTCCAATCGGTTCAGAACCCACGGGTAAAAAAAATAGACAATGAAAGAAGAAGAATTGAACGAGTTTTCACCTGCACTTTGAGTCCTGAGCTCATTTTCTACAATTGCTTCTGTGCGTTCCTTGATTCGGTTCAGGGTGCGACGTTTTTTGGGTTGGTCTCTGTCTCCGTCTTTTTGCGCTTTTTGGAGGAGGAGGAGGAGGAGGGGAGATAGGAAAGTTTGGAGATTGTCCAATGCACCTGCCGCTTTGTTTTTAGCGTCGGAGAGGGAGAGGGAAATGTTATCCCCGTCGTCTGTGTTGTCCGTTTCTTCATCGTCCTCTTCGTTTCCGGCTAGAGTAGCAGGACCTGCAACAGAGTCTACATCCACACCCTCTTCCTCCTCCGCCACTGCGGTAGACTTTTTCAGAGTCTGAGGCGCTTTACGACGATCGTTGTCGTCGTCATCATCAGAGTATAGAGAATCCCTATGTCCATCTAGAATGTCGAGGACGTCAATGAATTCCTGCTCTCATGATGCTTGTTCCTAAAGCTCTTCAAAATGAGTTCGGAGATGCTTGAGGTGAGACATGAAGAGGTCGGGAAATCATAGCCTTCGCCGGATGATATGAAAAGGAGAAGAGAACAAGGTCGTCGCTATATAGAAATTCACGTCAACCTTTCTTGGTGGAAAATTGGAACTGGAGCGAAAACACATACACTCCAATCGTAAGATTTTCCTTGTCTCTGGATCCCCTGGGAGATGACTTGAAAAACGAGGTTTCTTTTGCGACTGTGTCCTACCAATTGACGAAGTCGGACATCTATCACCTCGCTTAAAGCAATCCGGGCCCCGATGGGTCGAAGCTCTGTGCGTCGTGTGGATGAGATGGATGAAATGACAGGGGTCCGGTTGAGCATACGGATCGTCTTTTGGAAGAAATAGCAACCGAGTTGACACACCCATGTGCGAAGCGGAATGATGTGAATTAATTATGCCTCATTAAGACAGATTCATACAAACTTGCGCGGCGTATTCGGACTCCGGAGGTTAAAAGAAACGCTGGTGACGTGGCAGTGGTGAAGAAGCGATGTGCTTAGTAATATGGTACATAAAGATTCGGACTAGAAGAGAAATTGAATGATACCAGACCGATTTTCGACGTAGACCTGCGCAGCTCACTCGCAACAATACAAGAAGTGATCTCGCTTACTCCTCCAAAATAGCAGAGAAAGAGCACACTGTAGTCAGAAGCGAAACCCTGTTTCTTGTTGACCATCATAAAAACGAGAATACTCGAGAGGGATCACATGTGACACCACATGTACTGAACGGTTCTGATATAATATCATAGAAAGATTGGCATTACAGGGTATGAAAGGAATGTAAATCCCAACAATGAAGGAGTTGTACCCGGAGCGACAAAGAAAGATCCAAGACAAAAGACTTCTAAACTCAGTCTCGTTGCCCAGAAACCCAGGTAAAAAAATGACGACGGGCCATCACTGCTTCATCTCCATCACCGCCGTCAGAAGCTTGGTACTGTAGCTTAACTCGGTCTGCCTCTGAAGGATGAGAGGAACGAGAGAAAACTGTATCGAAGGCATGGACAACTGCACCGAGTGCTTTCTTCTTGGAGCCGCCGGCTTTCCCACCTCCGGAATTGGTTGTTTTGCCCTTGGATTTGGGTTTAGGTTTAGTAGGAGTGAATGGATTGAGCGGTAGATTTCTCTGCGAAACTCCAGCAGAAGAATGCACCGAGGGGTCAGGAGAGCCAGTTTTGCGCGAGCGGGTGTATAAAGTAGTGGAAGGATTGTTGGAGCGGGTCATCACCAGAAGCCTCTGGAAGATGGTCACAAATTGTAAAAATGCATCACGCTGGGCATTCTTATAACTGTCGTGACGCGGAATGGGTGTATTCATTGGAGGCTGGGGCAGGTTTTGAGTTGTCAAAGGAAGACCATGGAGGCCAAGCAACAGCCTATCAGCGATATCTCGGGTCTGGATAGTAGTGCGGTCGCGATATACCGCATGGAATTCTCGGGGGGTTTGATGGTCCTCGAGAGCCCTCAGTGCGTTTGTAAGGACGGCAAAAGGCGAGACGTGCGATCGAAATTTAGGGAAGCCTGTGAATGGGTAGTCAAAGGTATTGGTCCTAACGCCTGTTGGACCGTAAAGCACAATCGAGGATGTCGTAGTGAAGTGTGGGGACGGGACAAGCTCATATACATAAATAGTTCCAGCTTGCTGTTTTGAAGACATTGGCAAGCGGATAACAGGATAGTAAAATGAAACGCACAAAATCCTCAAAAGATGAGAGCAGACCACTGCGCGATGTCTTCCATGGCCGGTAATCTTTGTTCTGACTCAACTTTTGCTCATATTCTTCGAGATACCGTACCGCCAAGTTGATTATTTCTACGGTGGGAATGAAAAAGATGTGGTGACAGTCCAAGCTGCGGTGGACGCTCGTAAAGACTAAGAGACAAGTGAGACTTGTGAGTAAATTTAAAGATTGAGAAGTGTGACAGCTTACGGGGCATGAGATATAAGCGACTATGAAGACACAGCGTGCCTGGAGCCATTCCAAGGGCGTACTCGATGTCTTGTAGCTAATATCAAGTCAGCAAGCATTTAAACTTTAGCGTTTCACAAACTCACGGTCTGGGTGTTTTTAAACGCTCGCTGTGGTAGTAAAATGTGGGCAAACTCGTTGTTTCGAGCAGGAAACAGAGCGTGCGTCGCATGACAGAAGTATAAACCAGCTGTGTTTTTGAGCCAGGTGGAGAGCCATCGTTTCGCAGTTTCGAAGGTCACGCCAGTCCGATTCGCGGGAGTGAGATTCTGAGACAATATGGATCGAATGTCATCAGTTTCGTTATCGTCTTCAGGTTGTGATACGAAGTGTTCAGAACTGATGAAAGCTGGAGTACCGTTTGGATGGCGGGGCACATCGTCGAAGGCTATAGAAGTCGCTACGGCCGCAAGAACAGTTTCTGAAGGATTTGGTGTGGATACGCTAAGTGTAGCCATACGATCGGCTGCATCGTTGCCCTCCATTATGGTAACAGATGAGAGTTATTGAAAGAAAGTTGAGGTTGGTCGAGTTGTTGAAAGAAAGTTGAGGTTGGTCGTGGGAATCGACTACGCGACCGATGGCATCTGACTTCCAATGATCAGCGGCGGCTTCCCGACTGATCATTGGTACCAATTTTGAAGGGCCGCGCCGCCGCGGCCTTACTGTACATAGGTAGTAAGAAAAACAAAGTTCCACTTGGAAAGCCGTAGTATGTACCTGTCGTCCGTTCCGCCTTTTTCCTTCTCCCTATCGTCTATTCCTTCTCTCGTAAAGTCAGAGAAAGTTCGAGATCTTCTGGAGGCCTAGGTATCAATTATGTGCGTAGCGGTAGACAGGGCAATAGACAGGGTGGAGAAAATTTAGAGTTTTTCGGAGACAGGATGAAGTTGAAGTTGACGAATGGCCGGAGTTCCGTCCGTGACCGAAGACGCCGGTTGATCACGCTATTTGGCTTCACGGGTTTCACTTCATCATCCATGCCCGCATTGCAGTGCGTTTTTTTCTTCCATGTGCCCAGAACTCACGTAGACGTTCATAGAATTTCCTCGAAGCGAAAGCGTGGTTCTAAAAAGCCGAAGCCTTCCCTCTGTTCTCTGGTGGAGTGCCTTCCGTTCGGTCACACCTGCCGCTGTAACGCAGGCTCTTTCCTAGAGCTCTTGACCCTCATAAAGAACTGCCAAACTCATCTGCCGTTTCTTTCCTTTGCCAGTTTGTCTACAAAAACCGACTATTCTCAATACCTACATGTTCTTGACCAGCACTTCTATTTACCTTGCTCCGACGTGCACCTCTACACCAATTTCGAGACTCAGAGTAAACGTCTTCGCGAGGTTGCATCCCAACTATCTACGGCATCAGTCATACATAACCCATTCGCATCATGTGCGGAGCTCCACATTTCTCTTCCCTCCGACAGGCATGCCCTTACAATGATCGAAAATTTTCGTCTCTTGCTCCGCTGCATAGAAACCAAACAAATTTCCTTGCATAATGACTGGTGTAAAGCCCTCGACAAGTCCCCCGAGGCAGCAGAGAAGATGCTGAGGTCATTGATGAATGAGGTACGTTTTTTATTGCTTTTGGCAGGCTTATTCCTATGTGCTCATGCGAAGTAGGCTGGCCAAGTCTCGGACCATAGATGGGCAAAAGTCTCCCCCGTTACCTTTTCGGACTTCACCACTCTCGGCGTAGGTCGATGGCTCAACGACGAGGTCATCAACTTCTTTATCCAGAAGTGGTGTTCCCGTGGAGGGACCACACTTGGTCTCAATACTTTTTTCGCCTGCAAAATCCTATTCCAAGAAAACTCCTGCACCAATGCCAAAACGGGGATACTGACGGCTGCGGATGAAAATGAAGCTGTAAAATGGTGCGAAAAGACATTGGTAAGTACTTTACTCAGTTAGCCTATCGCGTACTTCTCATTCAGTGCTCCTAGAAAATTTTACGCCTTGAAACCTGGGATTCCGTCTTCATACCTATCCACGAAAACCGGTCTCACTGGTACTCTGCTTATATCGATTTTCGTCTCAGACGAATCGAGATCTATGACAGCCTTCGAGATACATGCCTTACGAATCGTCAGAAACCCGTTCTCCTCCGTAAAAACGCTAATTTGATGCTGGTATGATCCAAAGTTGTTTACATATGAGTTGCGCTGATTACTATTTATTCCCTGAGGTTCTGATGTGGTTGACAGAGGTCTTGGGACGGATCAGAAATGATCCTGTATGCTTGACTAATAGGAATGGTACAGCACAGTGGGCTTTTGATCCTCACAGCAAGGTATGTCGTGGCCTTTTTATTGCACATTGCTCAGACATTGCAGGTTCATTTCCAACCGAATATGTACGACTGCGGAGTGCACACCCTGTGGCATCTTCAGCATGTTCTTGAATTCCGGCAGGTTTGTCTAGGGCAACAGTGTTTTTTGGATCGCTTGTCGTTCACAGATAACATGGTTGGGAAACGGATGCGGCTTGCTCAAGAAATTCTTCAAGACTGTGTATAATGTCTACCTATTTTTCTTAGCTATTTAGTTTGTGTATATGTACAATGGTTGATGAATTCTACGTAGACTGGTCCATTCCATCACATGACTGACTCAAAGTTGTAACCCAACGCTGGTCTCTTGTGCGCTCGATGAAGACCTATACAGCCGGGAATAGGGATTGACCTGGAACGGGTCACTCTATAGACTGCCATATATCGACTCGTCGAACTCGTCAGCTCAGATAAAAATTTCAATGGGGAGCGGGGTGAGGCGGAACATGTTTTTTGGTGTATTTGTGAGTGGGAGCTTGGCTTATTTCTGGTGCCTGGATGGCTAACGGACTTTTCCTCTTCTACCTATGATATCCAGCTTCATTTTCACCTTCCAAGAATTTGACAGGGAAATGACCGGTCTGGTGGATATAATGGAGCGGACACAATTGCAGAATAGAACTCAACGTAGTGGCAGTGGTCTGTCAAGAGGATTGATACTGTAAAAAAGACGCGGGGGTACAGTTGGAGAATGAGCGTGTCGTCTTTGACTCTTTGGTTGTGGAGCTAGGCAGAGGAGGGCGGACAAAAAAGATTAGGTACGTACAAGGTTCCTTCAATCTTTTCTATATCCAAGTCAGTAATCCCTTCTTTCCTACAGCTTGAATTACCCACTCCCACCCGACTTGGTCTTACTGCCCTCAATTTTTGAAAATCACTGGCTCCAGACATGATCCATCAGCGACAGCAGCGAAGCCAGCACACCTGTACGGTTTGTTTACGCGCCCCCGCCACCGAGTCAATATGGCATTCCCAGAGAACCGTGCGTCCGCTCACCCGCCGGCCTTGACTCAGAGGCTGAAGTGGAGCTTCGAGAGGATTCGAACCAGTAACAGGCCGACCACATAACAAGGTCAGAACAAACAGACCATTGCATGGATTGGTCCAGACGGCCAAAGAATCAGCAGTGAAACTGAACGAGGGTGTCACAAGGTACGCCGTCAAATCTGGAAAGGCTACCACTATCCTATCCGCTACTTTTTGCGAGAGAGTACTACGGAGTCATGTTGTCTCTAATCGGTGTCAAAAATTTCTCAGGGTTTGCGTCGGGTTCTTGGGACGCTGTGATGTGTGAGTTTCTGTTGAGACAAAGCCCAAATTCACTGATTTTGTTTCAGGTTTTTTTAGTTGCGGAGTGGCCATACATATATTTCAAACACGATGCTCATGAAGACATCATTTACTGCGTCGCCTATAGTGCACAATCATACAATGGTCGCCACTTTTCCACCAGCAGCAGACTCTTCTCCAGTACCACCTTTTTCCAGACCAAGAGCAAAGTCGAAGATCTCGGTATAGGGAAAAACGCCCGAGGTGTATTCGCGTTTGTTGTTGTTTCCAAATTTGCGGTGGTGGCGCTCAAAGACCTCTTATCCGCTAATCACATACATCTCTGTCTAGAGCCGAGTTCCCTCATGTCAATTCGGCCAAGCTCAGGGAAAAGGGAAAACGTGTATACCATTTTCAAATCGACCACGCACTCTCTCGGAGTCGACATTGTCTTCCAAGGCCAAGGCAACATCGGTACTCTCTTCGTCAGCAACTCGAACGGGACCTTCTTCGTCCAGAGTCTTCAAGACACAAATAGGAAAGAAATGGGCTTTGTCGATTTCGAAAAGCTGTATGGAATCGACGGAGTTGGGATTGCGAATGTTGTGGCAAATGCTGCAGAGGTCGAAGGCCGGGGTGCGCCAAAGCTGTTGAAGAGCTTGGTCATGTTCGATGATGGGCGCTCTTGGTCACCTTTGAAGGTTCCATCCACTGACCTAGATGGATCCAGGATTCCTTGTGACGGCGACGACTGCGCCGTCCATCTCTGGTCTGTGACCACCCCCGGGCCGCACAATTCCGGGCGAATATTCAGCTCCCTTGCTCCAGGATTTGTCATGGGCGTACGGTCGGTTGGGAAGATGCTGTTGCCGTACAAAGAGTGCGATACGTTTTTTTAGTACGGACGCGGGTCTGTTGCGGACGAAAGTCAGAAAGGACGCGCACAAATATGAGTTTGGTGATTCGGGGAGGATCATTCTTGCGGTGAATGATGAGGATGGTGTTAGTGAAGTTGTCTATTCGTTGGATATGGGGAAGAGTTGGTGAGTATCTTACGCCCTCAGCCTTGAGGCCTTGGACTTTGATCTGACGGCTGTTTACAGGAAAACATATGATCTCGGCGTGAAGATGCGAGCGAGGGCACTATCTCCTGTTCCAGACTCAACATCTCGGAAGTTCCTTCTCGTTGGACAAGTGTCAAGAAAGGATCAGAGAATGGTGTTGGGCGATATATTGTTGTTTACCTCGACTTTGCCGGGATCAGAGCGAGACAGTGCGACAAGGATAGGGATTTCAAACAGTGGTTTGCGAGGTCTGGAAGGTCGGATGCGAAGTGTTTAATGGGACACAAGGTATTGATATATCTCTTCACTCTTGATGATGACACTGATGAATATATATAGCAATGGTCCTTCCGTCGCGAGCCTGACAGATTGTTATGTTGGCAACAAGTTTGTTGATCCTGTAGAGCACGAAGACAAATGTCAGTGTACGGATGCTGAGTATGAATGGTACGGGTCCTATCTCTGGGCATCTCTATCAGCTTTCATCGAGGTTTAAACATTCCTTTGCTCCCCCAGTGACTTCAACTTTATCCGATGTGTCCCGGTGGGACCGGAACCTGTACCTGATGGCGTCTGCGCTCCACCAGCAAAGACCTACATGGTATCCAGTGGATGGAGGACGATTCCTGGGAATACGTGCATTGGTGGGAATAGATGAAAAGGTTGAAAAGGATTGCTCCCAGGGTCAGTTGTGTTTATGGACCTGCTGATAATTTGAAGGACGCTCAGTGGGATTATACAGCTCAGCCGAAGGAAGGAGACGTCCATGTTACTGTAAGTTTCCATGTCTGTTTTTGTGTCTGTGATACAAATATCCTGACGTGCTTTTCACAGCACGAATTCCCTGATCAATATCTTCAATATGCATATTTCCGTGATAATCCGGTACCGCAATCTTCTTACTGGCCGCGGGTTTATCCAATTAATCGATACTATTCGCAGGCGATTCTGGCCCGCCTTAGGGATTACAGTATCTGGCAATCGAGCAATGAGGATATCAGTGGACTCAACTCTTCCCCGAAGAACGATTCCTGGCGTTTCACCATGACCCCTACAGCTCTGATCGCGCCTACCTTATTACCGACCAAGCATACTTTTATACTACCACCGATGCCGGCAAGTCGTGGAGCAAATGGAACACGCCTGCGCCTCCCAACACCTTCCGTGCTCCAATCCTCAGATTCCATCCCGAAGCAGAACGTCTGATCTGGATTGGTGACGTCAACTGCGAGTCCGGGGGAATATTCGGAAACTGTCATGCGGCCGCATGTTTTATGAGAGAGAATGGGAGACACAGATGATGTTGAAAAATATGTTGCAAATTGCGGTTGGGCGGCTGATACGAAGCTGGACGCGGACCCGACGGAGACTCTGTGCGAATCATATCTCAGGAAGGAGGCTAACCAGAAAACCTTCCAGCTGGACAACCCACTGGAGTTGATCGAGGGGCAAAGGTACTATTCGAGGAAGATGAAGCTGTTCAATCAGGTTGTTGGGTTTGCCAAGTTTTCAGAGTACCCGGTCGTTGCCGAGGTAAGAGATGTGTTTTTTTCTCTCTTTGTGGGACTTGGGCTGACTGTTGGGTGATAGCTTGAATCTTCGAGACGTTCGTTGCAACTTCAAGTTTTGCTTGATGGTGTCAACTTTGCCACTGGGCTGTTCCTGCCGAGTATACATCTTGATGAACCCGCGACCGTTTCTGGGAACCATCCTAAAGTCAAACTCGAACGGGACGTACTTTGTTGTCTCACAGGAGAACGTGAACCGAGATTAACGTGGCTACGTTGATTTTGAAAAGATGACGGGATTGGATGGGATTGCTCTTGTCAATGTCGTTGCAAATCCTCCGGAGACGTCGGTTTTGGGAAGGAAGGAAATCGCGAGTCGGATTACACATAATGATGGTGAACAAAGGCTAGACTGTTGATCGTGCATGTATTTCTTTTGCTGATACACTTTGTGCAGGAAGTGCGTGGAAGCCTTTGAGCCCTCCGCAGGTTGACTCGCAAGGGCACGCCTATGATTGTGATACTCCCGTACGTGGCCTTGTTTCCTCGTGTTCGTTGTCTCGGCTCATATTCGAACAGGCTTGTTCTTTGCATGTCCACAGCTATACCGAGCGTAGAGACCCGAGAGCAACCTACAGTAGTCCTTCCATTGTTGGGCTCATCATGGCTGTTGGTGACGTCGGCAAATCATTAGCGCCGTACACCAAGAGCAACACCTTTCTAAGTCGCGACGCCGGTTTCACTTGGAGGAGATCCATAAGGACGCCCATCTCTGGGAATTCGGCGACTCCGGCTCGATTCTTGTCATGGCTAATGACCGCATCCTTTTCAGCACAGACAAGGTCTCGCAGCCACGGAGCTAATGGCAATTGGGAGATGAACGATAAATATAGGTATGTACGCTGCCGTATTCAGACGTCGTCTGACCGCACAAAGTATAGATTTTCAATCGACCAGTCCATACGAATATGATGAATTGCGGACGTGGGTGAGATGCAACGTGGACGTCGTCTGAGTGACTCGTAACTGTACAGCATTGTTTTCATGCGGGCTATACAAATAAAATGGTTTTCGCCTGCTTGATTTAGTTTGCCAACTAAGCTAGTGCGACTCGGACGTAGCATCAAAGTTATTGGCTGCGTGTGTGTATACAGGTTTTGACTGTGAGTGGGTAACTTTGCTGTCCGGAAAACATTGTTACTTTTCCCTTGGTCTGGTGATTATGTTTTCATCAAAGTATGATCTGGTATGAACGAATGAAAGGCGGATAACGATTCGAAATTCCGAGTTATGGTAATTACGTGACAAACTAGCGCCTTTGCTTTTTTCCACCTCGGACTCTACTGCGCACGTCAAATAACTCGTTCAATATTGGAGTAGGCTCCAGAGTCCACAATATTAATCATAGGCTCATTCATTGGAATAACTTCAGCTTAATTGGGTGCGTTTGTCTCAATAAATTAGCACTACACGAGATATCTCAGGCTTTATTTCGCAAATAGATTTTCATTAGTCCGTTCTCTGCTCAAATGAGTTCCTTGGCATGCCCTGTTTGCAAAAAAAATTTCGCCCGACCTCAGGACCAACGCTCACACCTTACATTGAAACAAGACCAAAAGCATCAAGCCTATGTTCATAAACAGACCGAAGCGTTAAGCAGTCGTTTCATGAACACTGTGGACGCCGTTTCTCATGCACTCAACTCTCGCTCTAAAATATCTCGCCCTCGATTCTCTCACTCCCAATCCTCTCGCTCTCATTCTTCTCCCTCCCCTTCCTCTGGCTCCCAGCCCTTTCGTCAAACTATTCCCGCATCTACCGTCTCCAGGAGGACATGGAAGGATAGGTTTGATGTCAACAACACTCAACCTTCCGAACTGGTGGATGCAAACACAGATGATCTGGACGAGGATGGATGGCTTGACGGGGATGGCTCTATAGTCAGTGAGGAGGAGGAGGAACTGGAGGCTCAAGAGCGGAAAGATGCCGCACTTTTTGAGCTTGCCTTAGATGAAGCAGTTCAAGATTTATGCGGTTTAGGAGCAGAAGAAGTGCCTGATGTTTTCAATTTTCTCCCTGATTTGCCTACGCAATCTACACCTTCCAACCAGCAGAGGGATCTTGACTCTGAGTTAGATTTTGCCCCCAGTTTCTCCGCACACCGCTCCATGCATCGAGCCCTCGAAGAGGATGAAAGTCACTCGTGGGTCTGGCAATGGCACCCCACGGCTGGTAAAGTATACGGAATCGAGCCTACTGTTCACAATCGCTGGGAACAGCTTTTTTCTGGGAAAGATACAAATGCTGCTGACAACTACAAACCATTTTCCTCTCGCTTGGAATGGGAACTGGCACAGTGGGCGGTGAAGGAAAAATTATCACAAAAATCATTCGACCGGCTACTTTTAATACCTCAGGTATGCTGAATGTTACCTATTAAAATTCAAGCTCAAAAATGCCCTGTTTAGCTCAAGGAAAGACTCGAGCTTTCATTCAACAATGCTCGATCAATGCTGAATAAGGTCGATGAAATTCCAGAGCGATGCGGACGCTGGTATACTAAGCGGCTTTCCTTCAAGGATAGACCAGATGAACAATTCCTTGTCCGTCATCGAAACCCTGTGGATGGCATCAAAGCGCTATGGGGGGATCCTGCTTTTTCCAAAGACATGGTTTACAAGCCTGGAAGGTTGTTCCGCAACTCAACTCAAACCACAGAGAATCGTATCTTCTCTGAGATGTGGACCAGTGGGTACTGGAATGCAGTACAGGTGTGTTTTTTATTGCTGCTATTCTCTTTTATTAATTCTGTGCTTAGGAGAAGATCCCTCAGGGAGGCACTGTCGCCCCCATCATAATCGCTTCCGACAAAACTCAGCTCACACAGTTTGCTGGTAATAAGTCGGCGTATCCGGTCTATCTAACCCTTGGAAATATTCCTAAAGCTGTACGGCGCAAGCCAGGAGCTCGAGCATGTGTGTTAATTGCATATCTATCTGTGGACAAATTTTCCAAAATTGGTTTATCTCAAACAGCTCTTAAGCTACGGAACTATGAACTATTTCATCGGTCCATGGCTGTGATCTTAGAACCATTGAAGCATGCTGGTAATCCTCTTGGACCTGGTGTGGAGATGGTCAGCGGGGACGGTGCTGTACGAAGGGTCTATCCTTTGCTCGCAACCTATATTGCTGACTACCCGGAACAGTGTTTAGTCACTTGCACTAAATACGGAACTTGTCCCAAATGTCAACAAAGTGCGAATGAGCTGGGACAACCCACTCCTGGTGAGCCTCGAACCCAAAACTGGACGCTGGGGAAGATCATTGCAGCACGAGAAGAGAATCAAGGAAAGGGCATTCATAAACGTACCATGGAGGATGATGTAGCTGGAGGGGACTTTGACCCGTTCTGGACAGGTTTCCCTCTAACAGATATACATCGCTGTGTGGCTCCCGATGTACTCCATCAGCTGTACCTAGGCATCTTCAAGT
>JAACJN010000319.1:0-49172 GCA_013368555.1 Collybiopsis confluens
CTTGACCAATTTCCACAAGGTATGTGGTGAAATCTGCTCATGAATGATCGTTCTCATTTGCTACAGACTCTGGAAAGAATAGGCTGAAGGATGTGCTCAGTCGCGACCTGGTGGAGCACGAGGATTCTCAAAATGAGGCGGAGTCAGATGACGGCGTCGAAAATGCTGGCGACGGCGATGGGGGTGATGGGGATGGGGGTGATAGGGACGGGGACGACCACGTACGATTTTTTTTCCCAAAGAAACATATGCTTAAGTTCCCTTGCAGATGGTTGTGGAAGACATCACTCGCCTGGTGAAGAACCGGCGACGGCGTCCAGCTGAGAAGAAGGCGCCTAAAGTTCTGCTGTCGGAATTCGAAAATACTGACCTTGCACAGCTTGCCAAGCACTGTGCGAGGATGGCCACTTGTGTAGTGGATATGTTTCCGTCTGATTCATTTTTTGCCTGGGATCTTTTCTCCGCTCAAGTGAACAAAATGGAAGAAGCTGGTATGGGTAATGACATGGGTGCAAGCCTCAGCGCCATCTCTGAGGACCAAATGGAAAGGGATAAATTGATTAAATATGTTAGTTTCTTTTCCTCTTTGTGCTGTTCATCTGTGACATGTCCTGTAGATGAATTATGGTCCTTCAGCTGTTCGCTATGGCATAGGTATCCAAGTCCGAATCCGAGTAGGTCAGTTTTTTGGAATTTCTTCCCGAGGTGACAGCGAAAGCATTGTTGAGTATTCCACATGTATCTATATCCATGTGGTTGACCCCACCTTCTTTAGGCTGCTGATGTCACTTGGCTGTTGAAGGACCGGAAGTATCATCACAGTAAGGTTGATCTTGAGGTATCCCATTCTTTGAACTCCCAAACTTTATATGGACCTGAAGTGTTATTGTAGAACCGCACTTTTGGCCGAATGCCGTTCAAGTCCCCGTTAATCCCTCTTGTACTTCGGGGTATTTTGTCGAGGGCAAGCCTGAACCAGACAAAATCCTCATTGATTTTTTAGAAGAGCAGCAACGGATCCCTATTCCGCTTATCGCAATGATCACAGCCTTGGTGAGTAATACTCACTCACTTCTAGTATGACTCTCTACTTATACTAGTGATAGATTGGACACTGTTTGCGAGAATATCTCGCTGGGCAAAAAACAGAGAACAACTTCACCCTAAAAAACCTCGGCAAGCAGTCTGTCATTTTCTCCTCTCCATTGTTTTCGATACTGATTAATGGCAGCTATCGCGCCATTCTTGATACACTTCGTTTGTTGAATCAGAATTCTCCTGAATACTGTGAAGACTTGCAGATTGGATTATTCCAAAAGATGATGTTTGTGTTTCTAATTACAACTGAGCTGCAATTGAGCTGAAAGATCTTTGCAGGACTGCTAGCACAGATTCTCTTCCACCTCAGACATACGACTATGCCTTCCTTGAAAAGTTGACTGGAAAAAAGAGGAATGGGCTTGGGATTGACTCAGATGATTCGGATGATGATGAAAATGAATGCGATCCTGATGTCAATCACAGTGGGGAAGATAAACACGAGGTGGAGGATCTTGGTGAGAATATCAATGTGCCAGTTGTAGCATCTGTTGATGAGATTGGGGTCATGATGGCAGCCGCTGATGGTGACTTGGAGGATATTCAAGCAGATTGACATTCGCTTCAAAAAGACTAACATTTGCAATAGTTCCATCCTAAAATTCATAGTTCATTTGTAATGTATTTTTTCCAGTTTTAATAATAATACCGCATGTTCATTCAGAATCATGCTGAGCTCTTTTGTGGATCAGTGCTGAACAATGCAATATGCTCTCCATCATGTCAGTTGCTTTTTTCATTGCTCTGATATTATTGCTTGATATTTTGGTATAACTTTTGGGGGTTTCAAGATTGATTTAGACAACTTTGAGATGATCTGCATGTTCCTTTAAAATAGTCATTTTTGCTTTGGACATTATTTTCAGTGCTCTAAATTAAGTTTCAATGACTTTGAGACTGATTTTGGTTGCTTTGGGACTGATTTAGACTGCTTTGAGACTGATCTGACTCACTTTTGCAGTAACTGCATGTTGCTTTAGAGATGATTTTTGTTGCTTTGGGGAACTTCTACATTGCTCTGAGAGTCTTCGAATATATGCTGAAAATCTTTTTCATCTGCTTTCACAGCTCCTCAGCTGAGTCTTGCAGTTCAATTATGACATCTGGGGATAACATGGAACGGCCACAGTATTAGCCACAGAGCCTTAAATATATCATGAAAAAAAATTCAGAAGCTCTAGATCAATTACATAGTGCTTCAAAAGTTTATACTCATACTTCCAATGCAGCAAATGTGTTCTTTCCAAAGAGCTCACGAGGCTCTATCCACTTGCTGAGTATACTCTAACTTTGTGTTGAAAGTTCTCTAAGTTAATTCATGAACTCTATGATTTATAGG
Organism: Collybiopsis confluens; assembly: GCA_013368555.1. Lineage (NCBI taxonomy): Eukaryota > Fungi > Basidiomycota > Agaricomycetes > Agaricales > Omphalotaceae > Collybiopsis > Collybiopsis confluens. The sequence goes on from JAACJN010000319.1 coordinate 2,438, forward strand.
GTATCTCCTGAGACCCTGTTCTCTACAGCCTCTCTAGAGATACAGGAGTGTTCAGGGCTTTGTGGGATCAATTTTGAACAAACCAGGGTATAGATAAAAATTCCAGATGATTAGACCTCCCGCAATGCTCCTCCACGTCCTGCTCATCCTCGCTTAGAGCCATCCGATGAACCCGACGAGGGAGAGGCTTTGGCTTTGGACGAGGCTTCTCCACTGCACCCTCCTCTCCATCGTCTTGCTCTTGCTCGTCCGGGTCATCTTCCACTCGCCGGCGCTTTTGGGCGGCCCTTGCCCTACGACTCGGAGCAGCGGAAGCTCCGGAACACGTTAAGGCGGTCTGCTTGGCGCGCTTTCGTCGACTGTTCCCTCTCCCGTCATCATCAATCTCATTATCGTCATTCTCTGATACTCCCCCCTCTTCATCCCTCGTCGCTCGTCGCGGGCGTTTCTTCCCAGCTCGTTGAAGTCGTTCCGGTTGGTCCAAGCGGCCATCATCCAAGCGCTGCTGAATATCCCTACGGATTCGAAGGAGCTCGACTGGCTGAATCTTCTGCCACTTGCAGTTCCCAGAGCTGAGGGCGTTGTATAGGATCAAAATGTTGGCAGAGGATAGATCATGAGGCCCGGCCATCGGGACATTGGATGGCCAATTCTCCAGACGCACTCCGTATGGCTTGACAATCAGCGCTTCGTAGTGCTGATATTCCATTTTGAGATCGTTCTTCTGTGTAACATTTTCTAATAAAAAATTAGCTCCATCTTTCCAAAACCAGGGCGTTCGCTTACTGAGGCCGGTGATAATGATGCTGGTAATCTTTTTCTTCATCGCCTTGACGCCTAGTCCGTTTGCAGTACGACCAGCGGCGTTAAGGATAAAGTAAGCTTCCGCATTTTCAATGAACTCATTGACGGACATTCCAAACTTCGACTGGAGGAATCCTTCGATAGGGCCCAGACCAAAGTGTTGTCGTACGAGATGCTGGTTGGCTTTGGAGTTGCACATGAAGGCAAAGATGCCAGCACTTGTGCGTTTTCCGAGGTTTTGGGCCTGATACAGTAGTTAGTATTGAAGCTTCTTTGACAGAACTTAAAAATCTTTAATATTACGGACATCGTGAGCAATCCGTTCCCAAGTTTTGACCGCGTCGTTGATGTTGGCCTTTCCACTTGCCCGAGCACCAGCCATTTTTGCTGCCCTATACTCCTTCAAGTTTTCCATAGCCTCTATCGCGTCATCGCCGTCCGGATTCCTCAAGATATCTTGTACCTCTTCGTCATTAGCCATCAGCTCCTGTTTTTCCTTCATCGTCTTCGGAAGTCGCTTGCCTTGCACTAGCGGCAAGTGAGTACATGGTCACGAAGGTGAGAGGATAGCGCCAACTTACGGTGGAAGTCCTCGGACATTTTGTGCATCAAGGCATTGGCCAGGGTAGGCCTCCTGCCAGCTCTATACTGACGTTGCACCCCCAGCAGTTTTTTGACCTCCAGTAACGGCTTGTTATACTGGGCTGCTATGCGTTTCACATCAGCATCTACCCAGTTTAGGTGCTCCTCGATGGCCGCTCTGTACTCCGCCTGTACATTAGTCTTTGACTTTAAACGATGTTCCCCGGGTCCCATTCTGGGAGCAACGACAGGGATGGAGGATGTGGATGTCGGCTCTGGTGGCTTTCTTGCCGACCCTGTCTTGGGATGGAGATGCTCAGTCAGGCGAAGAGGCGATACCGGCAGCGCTGGCACTGCAGAGGAGGTTCGAATGGGAGGGGGTGAATCATTGAGCAACCAAGACATGGAGCTTTGATTCAAGGTGGGCGTATTTTGGAGGCTGAATTGACCGTTGGGCTGAATGGGAGGAGATGGAGGTGGAGATGACGAAGGTTGGTGCTGAGCCAATGCGCTGGCTTGTATCTCCCTTCTAAGCAGCCATTGGGCATCCACCGGCTCATGAGAGGTAATGGGAGCCCATTGGACCGCTCTACTGGTACTGAAATTTGACGTTCCAGTCGGGTGAGGGGTGGTGGGAGGCATCCTCTGGCTTACATTTGACAAGGAGCCAATGCCCATAGCCGCTCGAGGGGTAGGAACTCGAATGGTGTCTGACGTCGGGATAGAGGCCAGAAGAGGTGCCGGAGACTGCCCAGCCTGATCGAAGGAGTGTACAAGAGTGTGCTGAGACTGGTGCCGATGGAAAGGGCGGGGGGTCTGAGGAATCACAGTGGCCGAGGGAAGGTGGTAGGAAGAGGGGTAGACGCTAGAAGACAATCGAGGCCGGGTGTAGGTTCCCTGATGGCCATAGTTGTCAAGAGGCACAAAGGGAGTTGGTGTATGGGATTGAGCATGGACAGGTGGGTTTCTGATATCTGTAACAACGCTTTATAGGTTTCTAATGCTACCGGCGCATACAGAACACATACCAAGCCGTTGAGAATGCTCAGGAGTAGGCAAATTCCTTTGACTTTGAAGATATCGTCCTTGAGAGGACATGCCAGGAGGATAATTTTGCTGACCCAGGAGCCTATGATTTTTGTGAATGTCATTGGGTGTATGGGTGTACATGATCTTGCGAGGTAGAAGGACGGTCGGTTTGTTTCAATCAACAAAGAATTTTATTAGTATTTCAAATTTCATACGGACCCGGTTGTACTCCCTGTGCTTTGGAGGTATACACGTGATGGTCAACATTGTTGATATGCACCAACCATCTTCCAGCGTAGCTAAACGTGAGTTACCCTTGCTAAATCACTATACTACTGAGATTTTTTTTTGCTAGTGTCGACTGACTCGGAAAGAACCGACATAGCCCTAAAGGCCGTAATGGATGTCCACAAGCTGACGGAAAAGCAGAAAGGTCAGCATTTAAAGGTTTACCTATAGATCGTCCTTCACCTCTTTTATTCAGCTTTACTTCGACGACAAGCTGCTCGAGAGGAGCTTGAAGCCAGACTCGAGCAAATTGATGCCAGTGATGCGGTGGAGCTGATTGAAATTCAGAAGCTCTTGTCCGAGCTAAAAGTCAGCAACGGTAAGATCTCGTTGGTTTCATAACCACCCCGCAGTGCCTCACTTTTTCTAAAACAGATTCTCTTCAAATGTCTGCGCCCTCTACTCCTACAAAGTCCAGAATTTCGAAGGCGCCAAGTAACTTCAGTGCCCCAACTACTCCTACGCGCTCCGGAGCACGAGCTGCGGCTGCCACAATTGTAGAGGACCCCAATGCAGAAGTAAAGGTCACTCCCGGTAGCAGGGCAGAAGCGTACATTGTGTATGCTGGCAGAGAGGCAGACAAACCTGCGTATGGTTTGTTCTATTCGTGGTGGGTTTATCGATTCTACAAGAATACTCAACACTGAAGTTCATCCAGGCGTGCATTCCGAGATATCAAAGGCGCTCTTTCCTTGTACAACCATTCCAAGCATGAACACATTGTTCGCAAATTCAGCTCCCGTGCTCTTGCCGAGCAGTTTTATGAGGAGTTTTTGGACAGCGGCGTAGCTGAGCTTCTGAAGACTGAGAAACCAGCTAGTAACGAGTTATTCTTGGTTCTCAAGGGAGTCTCCCCGGGGGTTTACAAGACTCGTAAGTCCCTCATTTTTGATGGCTTGCAATACCGGGGAGGTGAGGTTATTAGGTACATGGGTACGGTTCATGGTGCATGGGGCGAGTTTAACAAGCGCAAAGCTCAAGGACTTACGGCTTCGATATACCCATCTCGTAAAAATTTCTAAACCCTCCTTACTCGCTATGTAAAGTTATGCGTTTTTCTTTCGAAATAAAAATTTGATTTTGTGCAATGTTACAATGGAACGAAAAAGTAAATGTTATTGTAGCGCTATCTAAAAAAATCGGAGGTTGAGAAAAGAGATAGGCTCACAGTCCATACGACGAGCAATGGCTCTGATCACATCTTGATCTTTGATACGGTCATACAACTTCACTTTCTTCTTGGTATACCGAAAATTTACTGGATGTGTCTATCCACTGCCAAATGATATTCCGGACATCAGCATAAAGTACTCACCTCGACGATGTCAATGAGGCGTATCATCCAACTTGAGGTCAACTTGGGGTCAATCAGAGCTTGTTAGCCGAAGACTCCCCATTGGTAACCCTCTGAGCTAGGAGGATTACAGAACGGCCTTCAGCGTCATAAGAGATTACATTACGACTGCATGAGCAATTAATAACAGTTCGTAACACAGCAGCAAGGACCTACCCTCCATCCCATCTGAACAACTGCATGCCGGAACAGCAAGTACTTGAACGAGCGTTCAGGCAACATTCTCCTCTTGGGCACCCATATCCAAGCGATCCAGCATCTATCAGGGTACGCGCAACGCCGATGCCATCGATGGAAGAGCCTTACCAACTGTAGCCCTGATCCAAAACCGAGCTAGATCAGATAGGGGCGGGGACATAGATTTGATGGCGACAGCGGGGGCGCAAGAGATAGGGATTGAAACCTTCCCCATTTTTGATATTTGATTTACTTAGAGCTCGTGCAATGATTGAAGGAGGGCCTCCATCTGAGATCCCTCGAGCTCGACCGTCTCCACCTCGCCACCTCGGTAAACAACTTACACATCTGACCCCCTGATAGTCCCTTGTACTCCCAACCGCTTTGAGCTAAAAATGCAGAGATAATTGAACTCCATCAGCATCGCAACTAGATGGAGATACTGAGGAGGAAGGGATGTCCAACGTTTAACATCGCAGCTGCCCCAAGCATCGGGGTTGCCCAAGATGGAAAGCTAGCGCTCAGAAAGTATGCTGCCCCAGTGGTCGGGATTGCATTAACAAGAAATGAATTGAATTGAACGAACCCACCTGGCATGTCAGCGGAGATGTACGACGAGGAGGAGCGAAGGAGAAGGTCAAGGTCGGTGAATAGGACAATGAGCCAGAGCGCCGATCACATGTATTTGACGGCATCTCTCGGTCCGCCAAAACTTTGTTTATCCTGTCATGGTTCGCAGAACCAAGACCAACACTGCTCAGCGCAAACGCAATACCCGTGAACCCGGTCATACACTCCATGGAGATATTGATGAACAGCCTCGATTCTCCAAGCTCTCAGTACTCACACCCACTGGCCGAGTCCGGAAGGAAAATCAAGCAAAACAGGAGTTCGTGACCCGAAACATGATCACTACAAGCTCGATCCTCAGAGACAGAATTGGTCGCCGAGGAAGCAATACTGAGGACGCGGATATTTACGTAGACGTTCTGATGGATTTAGAAGAGGATGGGGACGAAGGACTCGTGTCGAACAAGGCTGTCGCTTCGACGTCGAAAGCACCTTCAGCTGCCGAGGATTGGGAGGATGAGGAGCCGACCGTGGAGGAGCAACTCCTTTATTTCAAAACAAAAGAGGCATTGCTCGACTAGTAAGCACTCCTGTGTACTTATATTTTAAAAAAAATCTAATTCGATTCAGTGAGCTCAAAGGGAAACGATCGCGGCGGAACAAGATACTGGTCGACCAAGAGCGTTGGGATTATGAGATAGAGGACATGGTGGAGGCGTACATGGACTTTTGCTACCGACGTAGATTAGGAGGAGCACATGAACGCGAAATTCGAGAGAGGCATCTAGTCAAAGTTTGGACACTCTTTGGTACGTGCTTTAATCATGATATCTAAACCTCAGTTTACTCATATATCTCAGGTACTTCTATGCAGGAAATTCCGATATATGACAGTGATAGCTTCAATAACGTTAGCTATGTTCGCTCTGGATATCTTCCCTTCAATACCCTTGTCAATAAGTCCGTTGTCTCGTTGGAGACGATGGAACTTTACCACTTCTTGTTCATGCGGTGCCCCCGCCTCGGTATTCAGCCTTTCGTTCGTGCGCTATGCGATTTACAGGGCGTCCGATTCAAGAACAATACTGCCGTTCAGTTCTCCTCCGCTTACGACCTATTCATCAGACTCACCGAAATTACACGGTCAAAAGTGCTTCAGAAATTAGACCGAGCCCATCCACACCATCGCATGCTAAACGCTTGCCCTTGTTGTCAGTACGAAGTCGTTGGAGAACCTGAACTCCAGATTCGTATGCTCCTGGCAATTGACGGCAACAACTCCCTCAAACGCTTTCAACGACGCGATCCATCGGAGGAGGGAGGCATGGCGTTGGGAGAGGACAGGGAGAGGCCTGACCATCGAGTAGGAGGGGGTGACTATTTTCTGCAGCCAGAGCAGGCAGACCTATGGATGGAGTCGAATTGGAAGAAGTGGCCTGGCTGGACCCCTACCGCTAAAACCTCCAAAGTCTCCTGTGAAGATCGTTGGTCCAACATGAACGAGTCAAAGACCAACCGTTTGTTTGGTCATTTCGATGTGAATGGCCTGTTTGCCGGCTTTTGTAGACATTCCTTTGTCATCGTCTTCTTGGACATGGTGAGGTCTGGAGAACAGTGAGTATCTAGCCATTGACTCTGTTCAGCAGGTTTTGATTATCATTTCAGTTCAAAATACATGCTAGCCCTCCTCTATCACTTTATGAATGGTACTCAAGAAGAACGAAAGCGCCTCGGTCTTCCGGACGAGCCGGTTGGAACACTGGGCGTAGCATATGACATAGCATGCGGGATGGTGGACAAAATCCGTCGCAGTCCACTCCATGAACTGGCCAGTAACGAGCGCCTCCGGATGCTCATAGGCCTCCTTCACGGCTATGCCCACAACCGCCTGTGCCAGCTCTCATTTCTTATGCTCTATATTTCCGGCGCTGGGATTGAGGACTTGGAGGTCTGTGAACGGTATTTCTCACATTCCAATGGTCTTGCACCCGTCACCCGCTACATGAGCAAATTCCGACGTAGGCAGGCTATCGCATCCTATGCGTACCACAGGGATAGTTTTGAAACCTATGCTAATCTGTCCCGCTTTCTTGTCTCAAACTACAAACAAGCTCTGGGGATCATACGACGGGGGAAGGAAACGGGAAAGGTTTTAAAGAGTTTGGGGCTGCTGGATGGGGATAATGCATGGCGTTGGCTGGAGGAGGAGCGGAGGTACTTGGAGGATCGGCGAAAGCAGGATATTCCTAAGGAGGACACGTTGAAGAAGGCTTACTACCAAGCCCTTTGCAAGTATGCCGAATGTCAAAACCGGCTCTCCAAAGCCCGGCAAGCCTTTCGCGTTCAGTCCACTTCCGCAGAGGGTCTGGTTACCGGTGGAGATAGGTCCCTCTTCCTCTCTGAGAAGCAGATGTTGAACGCTCAAGAATTGGAGGCAAAGCTGCTGGTGGAGGTTCAGTTTCTCGAGGGCCAGCTAGGACTTCGAAGGGACAAGCGTTGGGCGAACGGTTCCAAACAATGGGTGGAGGCAAAGGGATTAGCGGATACTGAAAAGTATCGTCGCGCGCTGAACAAGCTCGAGGGCCTCATCGTCATGCGGATCTTTGAGTTGTCAAAGATGAACCTGGCAGGAACAGGTAGGTGTAACGTAATGATTCTGGTTTTATGAAAAGGCTGAGATTGTTCATAGGATACAAAATGCGACAACATATCGGCAACGCAATGAAGAATCGCTCCAAAACACTCCTCTCCGCCCTCAATGACTACAATCAAGCAGCAGCAGAGCTCAGGCCCCCACGAAAGCTTCTTAGCTGGGACGACATCATGGGCTATAGCTATCTATCCGAATTCGACTTTTTGAAGGATTCTAGTACGGATATAATGGAGAAACCATGGGCTCAACCAGCAGTGAGGGAGGGTATGTCGGAGCTGTTTAAGCTCATTGGGGCTAAGGACGAGCTCCTAAGACTTCACGTTGAGATCAAGAGGCTGGTGACTAAGATGCGGGAGGAGGAGGCGTATTATGCGGAGATCGAGCAGGAAGTCTCGGTTACCAACCCCGCCCTCGGCTTCCAGATTAAACTACATGGGCTGGAGCGTCATCGTTTCCATCTTCTTCATCGGGAACGGCTTGGTTCCATTCCAAAGCTCAAAGGTTTTGACCCCTCCAACCTGCACTTCTTTCGGCCAGGAATTGGTGTTCGAAGACATACAGCTTTGGACTCCCTCAACGAGAACAATGAAGAGGATGGTTCCCGCACCCCTGACAGCGACGACACCGATGATGAGGATGATGAGGCCTTCAATGAGTGCGCAGCTGCCATTCTTTCTGTAGCCAATGATCCCATGTAGTTTCTATTGTGGTATCTATATGCCTTTGTCAATATATTGTACATCACTTTGAAATATTCTCTCTATCTATCATCGGAGTGTTCATATACCAGCTGGTAACAGTTCTAGAGATGTTCCCTGTGCAGGGCAGTAGAGAGGAGTATGGAGGAGCATGGCCGGGCCAGGAACGAGGAGTGTTGCTTGTTATATTAGCGTTTGATGGGTACATCAAACGCTGTTGATGTTTCCGCTATTAGGTCATATCAGGTGAGAAGCAGTGGGCGGCCAAGTTGCCGATACTGAATGACATACAAAGGTGGGAAAATATTTCCCTTCCACGAAGGAAAGAACTCTGCCCAAAACGCCGCCCCCAAAAATTCCCTTCCACGATATTTACACAAATCAGGCTCTAGACGTTTTGCCTCGTCGACAAAACTGACGCCGCATTCATTGTCATAGCTCCTCCCCTCTCAAAGCACACTCTGAGAGTCCTTTCCGCAACGTCGTCGACCCGTCATCCCTTCAATCCCGGAGCTGTCGTCTCCGAAATTCCCAGTTCTTGCCCGACCTCACTCTCACAAATCGAATATTTGTGATGCTTTTTGGGTGAAAAACTCGTTATGAGCGGTTTTGCTTGGTGCAGGACTTGATGAGAATGGTCGGTTGTCGAGCTCGGAGACTTGGTTGGATGCAGGTACGTTTTTGTTCTTTTGTTCTATGTTTTCTGAATCTTGTTTTGACGTGGTATCTTCTCGTTTTTTTTTTCAGCTAAAGACAGCCGATCGAAACTCTCTCGATCCTGAACGAAAAAATGTCCGTGACCACAACACTCTCTTCGCGCAACCCGCACTCAACACACTATCTTTCCCTCAGGGTCTCTAGGGACGCAAATCTTGGATGATCTAAACGTTCCTGCGTCGGAGCTGGAATGCCTTTTGAAGGATATCTCTAATGGTGCGTATCCGTGATATCAAGTATATTTTGAAGCTTAACCGCTTTCTAGGCTTTTTACACCAGTACCCTTCGTATATCTCTTCTCAGTGATCATCGTGATGCGTCAACACTCGACTCGTCAAGTTCCCAGTCCCGGCCAATACCGCGTTCTCCCAGCCGCAGTATGTCGTTTTCGGATTTCGCAAGAATCTCGGAATCTCGCATCTCTGCACCCACCATACCTTCACCCTACTCTCGCACAACTTATACTGCGTGTTAGAGCTCTCGCCGTACACCTCCGACACGCATGCAAGAAGGGATCATACATGATTGTTGGGGTGAACATGTACAACAACGTTGGTACGTGTTCTTGATTATTTGCCCTGAATGATTTCGTTAGAGTTGTTCTAGACTATACAATTCGGCTCTCGCAAGGGAACCCAGACTCTCACCTCTCCGCACCCACTGCTCCACGGCCTTTCATCTCTTTACCCACTCTCAAACACCCTCGCTCTCCGTGCTCTCCGTGTCCGATTATACGGCGTGCTTAGCGCCCTCATCCCTCAACTCCGACGCGCGCAAGAACGGCCTTTGTTTCTTTGAACCCTATCCTTTGGGTGGACAATAACGACGGTACATTTTTATATCCAATACACCTCACCCATGGTTTCTGATCTCGTTCCTTCTCCCCCAGCCCACTCTCTCTACCTTTGCTGTGGTCGGAGCTATCGTTGTGCAATTTCGACGTGTAGGCAGAGGGTCGTTTATTCCAGCCCAGGGGTACGTACAATCATGATGTGTTTATCTTTAAAACTCTCATCCTCCTTTCCATTTTCTTTACATGCAGCTTCTTTCTACATCCGCCTAGGCCTTTTTGATATCTCTACTTGGAACCTCTCCTCGACGATCGCCGAATAAAGACCACCATATACTAAACACTCATCCAGGTCGCGTCGTATTGTTTCTCCTATTCCCTACCCCGTCTCTGGCTTCGATGAAACCAATATGCGCGATGGACTCCGGGAGGGTGACTTTGGGACTAGTTGCTCTACTTGGTACTCGGTACTTGGTTGTCTCGGTTACTTGTTCTATGGCCGTACAAGATCTTCCTACTTCGGACCCTCCCTCCAACTTCCCTTCTCCTACTCCAAATCATCTCCGGGCTCTGCAGAGTTTGGTAGGGCTCAGAATTATACGTATAGGAAGGGGGTTCCGTTTCGGGTTCCTCTTTTTTTTTTTTTTTCGAGATCTTCAAGGTATATCTATCCCATGATGCTCGGATGAACAACGAAGACGGTACGTGTTTCCTTTTGATTGGACAGTATATCCTAAAGCACTTGTTCTAGATCTTGTACTGTGTTTGTGCTGGAGGATTTGGGTTTGGGGGGAGAAAATGGGTGAATGTACGTTTCACGCTGATTGTCATTTTCTTTCATAATTGATTTCTTTCATTTTCTTGTTGTCTACAGTCGGGGTCGTCGAGGGTGCGTCTTCGGAATGAGCGATCCTCTACGTTTGAGAAATGGTCTGCCAAGACCTCGTACGTTCCTACATTTCCCTCCCCCCCTCTACATTACCGAGCACAATCTTGAGCTGTACAGCTTCTGGATCAGATGAACATAAAAGAGCTCAAGTACTGTCATTCGACTGGGGCCTTGGGGAACCTACTACCGAACTTGGTTTGACGATGTGCGAGGTAGAACACTGCGAAGTTTAAAGGGCTTTTGTGTATTGTCGAGCGTACGTTGACTGTGTTTTCTTGCATGCGGATACGTCGTTATAGAGCTGATTCTTTACAGATTTAACGGAAGACCACCCATTCGGAGAAAGACTGGTCGAGTGATTGTATAAAAAGCCCATTATTTGGCAGACGTTCTCTGCTCCCGACCACCATGGTCCCCAATGAGATCATTGAATCTCTCATTATGGCGTTTCCTCCGCTGTGTACCACTGTCTCAAGCTTCCGCGAACGCTTGAAAGAGGTACACACCGTGTATGATTTATGTAATGTGCGCTGATACTGCCGCTTCTACAGATAGAGGGCTTCCTCACGGCGCCACCTCCCCCTTCCGGACAAGAACTTTCTAAAAGATTTTTTATTGATTTTGATCTTCGGGCAAAGGACCGCTGGTATGAATCGCCACCAAAACTGTACTACGGGTACGCACTCAACGTATCACGACTCACGGTTGAGCCATCTCGATTCCGAAGGCCGCAGGTTGACCGTAGCACAGTGCACTGAATAAAATGAATTTAGTCACCGTCATCCGTCTCGCAACACTTGATTATTCACTGCTTCTAACACTTGCGTAGGCAAATCAGGCCTGAATTGCTTGCAGGTAATCTTGTCTTGTTTGCCTCGTTCGACGAAATTGACGCCGCATTCGTCTGTAATCGTCCATGTTTCAAATTTTTAAAGGTCATCCCCGCCTCAACGCGTTCAGTCCCAGAGCTGTCCGTACTCCCGGCACTCTCAGTCTTTGCAAAGAACGGTGAATACATCGCCTGTAGGATTGTTGTAACCCTCAAGCTAGTCGACAACAATGATCATGGTGCAGTACAGTCAGTACGTGTTTAACTCTTTATCTATATCTTTCTCCTCGCATACCTCTCTCATCTTTTCCTACAGGCCGTTCACGCTCTCAGTATACATCTACATCCTGAATTATTTCCTTAGACTTGTCCCTGACTCTATACACTTTGGATCTCACAGGAAACACAAACTACGGCCGTTCCGCACCCTGCTCAAACGCCCTTTCCAGCTCTACCCACTCCCCAATCCCCAGCACCCTTTCTCTCTGTGTCCGATTATCCGGCGTGGCTAGCGCTTTCACTCCTCAACGTCCAACTCCGACGCGCGCCAGAAGGATCTTCGGTTCGAAATCCACCACACCCACGCTTTCTAATCTCGTTCTTTCTCTCCCAACCCACTCTTTCAAACGACCCCATGCGCGCTCCCTTTACCTTTGCTATAGTCCGAGATTTTGATCTCCAGGAGGACAGCTGTTGATTCCGGGATCCAGAGCCCAGGAATACGTATCGTTATCGTCAGTGTATCTTACAAACTCTGATCCTCCATCTCATTTTCTCTACACCTAGCTTCTCTCCACATCCACCCCGGACTTTTCAATATATCTACGCTGAACCTCTCCTCGTTGATTACCGGATATTGCGATACCCCAAACCTAGCTCGCGTTACCAGTACTCCTCCTAAGCACTTGCAGGCTGAAGAGCTAGGGAAGAAGTTGGACATGAAAGCTGGTCAGCAGCATCCGAACCGAAACTCGACCTGCCCCTCTCCCAGATTCTGGATACATACGAACACGGTTTGGACTTGGATTTTGAGTTGGTGGGAGCCCGTTTCTGGTTTCGATGAAAGCCCTACACCATACGCGCGATGGACTCCGGGAGGGTGACTTTGGGACTGGTTGCTCTACTCGGTACGTGGTGGTCTCGTTTACTTGTTCATGGCTCCTACTCACATATTTCTATCATCCGTTCAAAGATCTTCCTACTTTGGGTCCTCCTTCCAGCCTCCTCTCTCTCTCTCTCTCTCTCTCTCTCCGAATCATCTCCGCGCTCTGCAGTTTTTTCTCTTTGTTTGGGGGGGGGGGGAGATGGCGATGGGGGACTGTACGCTTCACGCCTGATCATCATTTATTTTATTATTGACCTCTTTCACTTTCTTTGTATCTACAGTCGTGGTCGTCGAGGGCGCGTCTTCAATGGTATGCGCCGTCCTCGGAATGAGTGATCCTCCTCGTTCAAAACAAGTTTCTCGTCACATCGGAGAAATGGTACGTCACGAGCTTGAGGACAACTGGATGTGGACCTGAGGCACTGAATAATGTACGTCCCTACGTTTCCTCCTTCCCCTCTACATCATCACTAACATTACGTCCCCTCCTTAGGCCTTCTAATTTCTAAACACGCACTTTCACTGTGCGTTCTGCTGGTCCCTTTACCGGTCCGTGCCTGTGACTACGACCTTGAGGCTGTTTCCACCACTTCAAACTTGGCTGTATAACTCCAGTTTCATTATTACCCGGGCAATGACAATGATACATAATGGTGATGGATGTATCCTATGTGTGACGAATATAATGGGATACATATGTCTTTACGATAGAGCATACCCCAGATTACACGTCGTCTAGCGATCGTAGTGTCGAGGCTAGGTGGGTTAAGTATATGCTACGTGTATATCTCGAATATCCTGCAGTGATTCAATTGTGGTTCTGAACGCAAATATAAGAGTTAGTGGAGCTGGAAGGGAAGTGTATCAGCAGATGCAAGGACGAATGTTAGTAGTAGTGAGAAGATTAACGGGCCGGGGTTCGCGATCGGTGATCAGCTGTTGCGTTTCCCCGCCCTGCGTCCGCATCTTATGTCTCCCAACCACCGACTTACTACCTTTGCAATTTATTGATGTTATGCGCCGTCCTTGACAAAATTCAAAGAGAGAAATGAAGGAAATCGGCCTCGGGCCCATTACCGCGAAGAGAAGGTTTGCCTGGGCCCAGGGCCCAGGTCGCGTGAACATGCCATAAATATCATCGGAGCTGATCGATTTCGATGACAAGTTGCTGGTCAATGCCGGCCTTTTCTGGCAAGCATCTTTCATATTCGTTACGGTATTAGCTATGATGTCGCCGTGGTCCATCATGCTGAGCCACAACTTCGGACCTGCTATCCCTGTCTTGATTGATCATGCGGTTTGCATGAAGCCTGTCAAGGAATCAATGGCACCGGAATCAAGTGCGAAACCAAGTTAGTATAAAGGCACCTTCAACCTGCAATTCCCACCTCGATCTTTGCCATTCTACCACAAAGTCAAACAAAGTCGGAATCCGGATTCATCAAACATGCGCAAAGCAGCTAAAAATTTCAAAAATAACGCCAAAAAGATATTCAACAAGGATGGAAGTCGCAGTGCTACTCCAACCGGAAGCCAATCTTCAACCCCTGCTTCAGAACCTGAAAATGCACAAGAGGTATCTTCTACCAACCAGCCTCTTGCAGTTACGTCCAAGACAGTAGTGGACAATTTGGACACTACTTTGGGTATTCTAAAAGAGGTTTCGGCTGCCTTTCCACCCTTACAGGCAGCAGTCGGTGGTGTAATTGAATGTATCCGCGTTTACAAGGTTTGTATTCAACTATCAATATTCTTCTGGGGGTAAGCATGATGGATATTTATATATACACAGAAAGTGTCCGGTAATACAGAGGCCCTCCAAGTACTTGCAGAGGATCTTATCAAAAAGACAAACTATTTGCAAATGCGGCTGGAACGAGATGATATGGATCCATCTGGAATGCAGAGCATTAAGGATTTAGCTGGGTGTGTACTCATTGCACTACATACATTGGGAATGACTCCATTTATGAAAAAATGTGCAGGGAGTTAAACAAGATTGATGAAGATGTCAAGAAACAGAAAAACATAGGAAAAAGCAACAAAATTTTACACCAAACCGAGATAGGTAATAAAATTCAATCATTCAAAGACAGAATTACGCAAGCATATGAAGAATGCAAAGTAAGCATGATTCAATTTACTGTTTGTCCTCTGAAGCTATAGGAGCTTATTCAATTGACAGGAAAAAGTCTTATTTGCAATTAGCAAAAACATTGGGGAGTTGTTAAAGGTATGTGATAACAATATTAGTATCATTGAAGTTGATTGAAATTCATTGTCCAAAAGGAACAAGTGCTTTCAAAGCTTGGATACTCTGCCAAAGCATTTTATGATACAGACAGGGGATCTCAGTATACTCGCCACCAGCATTGTCTGGAAGGCACCAGGAAAAGAATCCTTGAGAATATACAACACTGGGCTGAAACCTCTGGTGAAAGTACTGGATATTGGATCTGGGGCATGGCTGGTACAGGAAAGAGCACCATTGCCATGAGTGCCTGTAAAATATTTAAAGAGTCAGAAGAATGTGCTCTTGTAGCTTCTTTCTTCTGTTCTCGCCAAATTGAAGAGTGCCGGGACTACCAAAGGATTATTCCTACACTGTCATACCAGTTGGCTCGCACTTTCAGAAGATTTGCTGTGGCACTGAAGGATATATATGATGCAGATTCAGATATTGCATTGAAGGAGCCAGAGCAGCAAGTGCTCAAGCTTCTTGTAGAACCCTGGAAAGCAGTGTTGGGGTTTCAGAAAGAGAAGAAGCTACCAGTAATTGTTTTGGATGCCTTGGATGAATGTATAGAGGTACAGAGAGCATTGGAACCTTTGATAGCAGCAATTGAGGAAGGAAAGCTTGCTCAAATGAAGTTTCTTTTTACAAGTCGCCCAGAGCAGCCAATTCGGTTATTAATGCATTCTAATCAGCTATCCACTGTGAATATTCCCTCAAAGGTCAAAATGTTTGAACTGCACAGTGTGGAGAAAGTTGAAGTGCAAAATGACATAAATGCTTATATAACAACAGGGCTTAATAGTATAGCCACAAGGGAGCAGCTGCAGGCCCTTACAGAGCTAGCAGGAAACCTCTTTATTTATGCCGCAACAGTGGTAAAGTTTGTAACAGGAATCACAGATACCCGTTTGCAGTTGCGCCGGCTGAATAAATCACTGAAAGAAAATCAACACCAGCAACTTGACCAATTGTATGCTGGAGTTCTGGAGGAACTTATTCAATTTGGTTTTGAAAAGGATGAGATTCATGAGAGGTGGAATATTCTGCACACCATTGTTGCATTGTTTCAACCCATGACATGCAAAGGGGTTGCTGTAATGGCAAACTCAGCAGAGATTACTGTCAAAGCTTTCATTGAGCAATTGCAAGCTTTCTGCTTTATATCAGAAAAGGATCAATGCATCCACACTCTTCATTTATCTTTTGCTGAGTATATCACAAGGCAAAGCAGTGAAAATCATAGACATGAATACCACAAAAAACTCAGCATTCAATGTTTTAGAGAAATGCAGAAGTTGAGATTCAATATGTGTGATCTACCATCTTCATTTGTAGCAGATGCAGAAGTGAAAGGGTTGCAGGAGAAGATCCAGGAAAGGATTGGGGAAACATTGGACTATTCATGCCAGTTCTGGGGGAGTCATTTGTTGGCTACAGGGCCATTGGTTGAGAATATTATCAATGTAGTGGAGAGTTTCTTGGAAACTAAAGGAGTATATTGGATAGAGGCAATGAGCTTAACAAAGGCTTTGGCCAAAGGAGGAGAAGTACTTGGAATTTTAATTAAGGTAAGCAATGACAACCACAGACATTGTATGCACAATATTGAAACCATAACAGCAAAACATGGACAGAGGTGACATAAAGTGGGGAACCGGCCTGAAGTCAATGACAAATCTAAGACACTTGTTGCTGTATTTTGCTGGCAGTGAGGTGAAGGATATGACACCACACCTATATCTGAGTTTGCTACCATTGTGGAAAAAGATGAAAGAAGGAAGCTTCAATCTAGGATGGAAGCACCTCCCGGAAGTGCAACACATTTGTTTATACTCCACACAACAAGCAGCATCTTTTGGAATGATCAAAGTTAGTTCAGTTGTTCATTCAGTAGCATTTTCACCACATGGAACCAGAATTGTCTCTGGCTCTTGGGACGGCACTGTGAGGATCTGGGATGCCACAACTGGTATTCAGGTTGGAGAGTCCCTCCAGGGTCATGATGATGCTGTGAGCTCGGTAGCATTTTCACCAGATGGAACCAGAATTGTCTCCGGCTCTCGTGACAACACTGTGAGGATCTGGGATGCCACAACATGTATTCAGGTTGGAGAGTCCCTCCAGGGTCATTATAATGTTGTGACCTCAGTAGCATTTTCACCAGATGGAACCAGAATTGTCTCCGGCTCTCGTGACACCACTGTGAGGATCTGGGATGCCACAACATGTATTCAGGTTGGAGAGTCCCTCCAGGGTCATTATAATGTTGTGACCTCAGTAGCATTTTCACCAGATGGAACCAGAATTATCTCTGGCTTTTATGACAAAACTGTCATGATCTGGGATGCCACAACTGGTATTCAGGTTGGAGAGGCCCTCCAGGGTCATGATTCTCCCGTGACATCAGTAGCATTTTCACCAGATGGAACCAGAATTGTCTCCGGCTCTCGTGACAACACTGTGAGGATCTGGGATGCCACAACTGGTATTCAGGTTGGAGAGTCCCTCCAGGGTCATGATGACTGGGTGACCTCAGTAGCATTTTCACCAGATGGAACCAGAATTGTCTCCGGCTCTGATGACAACACTGTGAGGATCTGGGATGCCACAACTGGTATTCAGGTTGGAGAGTCCCTCCAGGGTCATGATAACGGGGTGAACTCAGTAGCATTTTCACCAGATGGAACCAGAATTGTCTCCGGCTCTGATGACAGCACTGTGAGGATCTGGGATGCCACAACTGGTATTCAGGTTGGAGAGTCCCTCCAGGGTCATGATGATGCTGTGACCTCAGTAGCATTTTCACCAGATGGAACCAGAATTGTCTCCGGCTCTTGGGACAACACTGTGAGGATCTGGGATGCCACAACTGGTATTCAGGTTGGAGAGTCCCTCCAGGGTCATGATCATTGGGTGAATTCAGTAGCATTTTCACCAGATGGAACCAGAATTGTCTCCGGCTCTCGTGACAACACTGTGAGGATCTGGGATGCCACAACTGGTATTGCGGTTGGAGAGTCCCTCCAGGGTCATGATCATTGGGTGCATTCAGTAGCATTTTCACCAGATGGAACCAGAATTGTCTCCGGCTCTGATGACAGCACTGTGAGAATCTGGGATGCCACAACTGGTATTCAGGTTGGAGAGTCCCTCCAGGGTCATGATCATTGGGTGAATTCAGTAGCATTTTCACCAGATGGAACCAGGATCGTCTCTGGCTCTGGTGACAACACTGTGAGGATCTGGGATGCCACCACTGGTATTCAGGTTGGAGAGTCCCTCCAGGGTCATGATGATGCTGTGAGCTCGGTAGCATTTTCACCAGATGGAACCAGGATTGTCTCCGGCTCTGGTGACAACACTGTGAGGATCTGGGATGCCACCACTGGTATTCAGGTTGGAGAGTCCCTCCAGGGTCATGATGATGGTGTGACCTCAGTAGCATTTTCACCAGATGGAACCAGAATTGTCTCTGGCTCTGATGACAAAACTGTGAGGATCTTGGATGCCACAGCTGGTATTCAGGTTGGAGAGTCCCTCCAGGGTCATGATAATGCTGTGACCTCAGTAGCATTTTCACCAGATGGAACCAGAATTGTCTCCGGCTCTCGTGACAACACTGTGAGGATCTGGTATTCAGGTTGGAGAGTCCCTCCAGGGTCACAATGACTGGGTGAACTCAGTAGCATTTTCACCAGATGGAACCAGAATTGTCTCTGGCTCTGATGACACAACTGTCAGGATCTGGGATCCCACAACTTGTATTCAGTTTGGAGAGTCCCTGCAGGGTCATGATGTTGCTGTGAGCTCAGTAGTGTTTTCACCAGATGGAGCCAAAATTTTTACTGACTCTCGTGACAACACTTTGAGAATCATGCAACCCACAACTGGTATTTCTGTTGGGAAACTCATCAATTCCTCCCTGCATCCATTTGATCCCATTGCCTCTGTTTTTTCATTGTTCTCTACTACTATTGGTGGCAATGGAACATTTTGTATCACAAATGAATTTGGTCAAATCCTCTTTTCAGGTTCTTGTACGTCATCATTTGTATTTTCTTCAAATATTAAAGTGTCAAGCTTACCATTTCCAGTGCACAATACACAGTGGACTCTTTCCAACGACGGGTGGATTAAGTTTCCTAATATTCCATTCCCTCTCCTATGGGTTCCCCCTCCTTTCCGTCAGCCTTTTTGGATGCCACGAACAATATGTATTATCTCAAAAGAAGGGTACACCAAGTTGTCGTTTGATACTTTCCTTTTTGGTGCCAAATGGGCTGACTCTTTTGCAACATGAGCAACAAGATGCTTTCATTTCAACACCTATGTAATCCCATATTTTCCCATTTTGTTCCTATTGTTGTAATTAGTCGCAGACTCCTGGCCTGTATCTACCATATCTATTTCTCTGTGTGTCACTGTCAATCCTATCTTTTTTCTTACCATCTGAAACCATTCCTGCTTCGTAAAGTTCAGTTTTATAATTCTGGTATCCTTAAATTTGGATTCCTAACTCTCTTATTCTTTGCACTTTGAATCTTTCACATTGAAACAAGGTACATGTTATTTGTGCACAATAGTTGTAGTGAGAGACCATTTTGAATATTGAACAACAAAGCCCATAGTGATGTGACGGCTCCGGCTCAAGGCCGTCAAGCCCCAAAAGCCGGGCCTGGCCGGGCCCCAGCCGTCTGCCGGCTCAGTAGGGCCCAAGGGCCCGGCTCAAAATTTTAAAAGCCGTGAGCCGGGGTCCTAGGCCGGGGCTGGTAAGCGCTGATTAGCGCCCAGACTAACAGGTGCGGCGACTTTTCTTTTGGCTCGTATCCTGAGTCTGTGGATAGAACGAGAAAATCAAGTTTTTCAAGTTGAAAAAAGCGGGAAAAAAGAAGAAAGAAGGGAGAGATTCCCATACCTCTTCTGCAGCGTGTCCGCAGTTTTTTTTTGACTTCAATTGAGTGATTTCTTCCGTAACGGGCGGGAGACCCAACTCCTTATTTGGCTTTCAAGATGAAAACAAGTCGCCGTGTCCTGAGTCCAAACTGGGAAATAGCTCCATTGGGAGTCAGGATATGGCCAATTCGGAAATTCAAGATGACATATCAGAGGTTTGTCAACACTGCCAAAAGACACTTTAGCGCTCGCTGAAAGGTTTGTCATCACTGTCAAAATGCACTTTAGCGCTCAAGCGCCTGGAGGCGCTTGCAGGCACGTTTGCTGGCTTTCGCTCAAACACTACATACTGTACTATCTCGGATGTAGTCTAATCCGCACGTTGAGAGACTTCAGCGTAATATTTTGCGCAAAATCCCTGCAGCAATCTCAATACAAAAAACATTCACTCAGCCCTCGTACAAATTCTCTTTCTCTAAGGCTTTTCTCCAGTTCTTTGCACCACATAATCATAAAAGTAGGGAAATACAAGCTTAGTTGAGTATTTAGTGCACTAGTATGATTTTCTATCTCAAAGAACATAGGCCACTACACTCAGAAGGGATTGCTGGCTCACGGTTGCACGATCCGGTGGCAGTGCAGTCCCGAGTCTATATCGGGAGTCAGCCATCCACAGGCTTACGAAACGAGCCTTTCTTTTCAACATTTCTAGGGCAAAATAATGATCAAATTGAATTTATATTACATACCAAGATTATTTTTACATCGATTTTGATCTAATACTCTGAAACTATTAGTTCAGTTGTTGTCAGAATTTTTCTAATCTCTTTTATTTCAAAATCTTAGCCAAAATTTGGTCTCATACATTGACAAAAACAGTGCATAAGTATGTTGGTTCATTTTTCAGTGATTACGAGGTATAAATTTTACGGTAAAATTTTTTTCTAAGGGGCCGGGGCTCAAGCCCTGGCCGGGCCCTACTTGAGCCCTAGCCGGGGCTTCTGAGCCGCCAGGGCCCGGCTCAGAATTTTTTTGAGCCGTGGCCGGGGCTTTTGAGCCGGGCCCCAGCCGTCACATCACTAAAAGCCCAGTTAAGTGAAACATGTATATCACTCAGCCTGCTCAGGTATCTTTAAATACAAAGATTCAAAGTTAAATTAAGTAAATACTAGCTCGTTCATTGAACTTTGTTTACTCCTAGTGAATTGCGGCTATTTGAGGGTAATGGTTAGTCACACTTGCACTAGTCCCGGTGCTACTATGCTAGCGCCATTTTGAAAAACCAGTAGCGGTGTCTTCAAGCACCAACCATTGCCACTGGCTGAGACGTTGCTCATCGGAGGTACGGTGGCCCACATCTTTGTTGATGGTTTGTATGCAGTCAATTCGGCGGTGCATGAGATGAATCTGGGGCAAAATAAGTTGAACGGTGTGCCTTCCCTTTGGTGAGATGTATGCCAGGAATTTGTTGTTGTTAGAAGGATGTCCGTTTCAAACTCTGTTCCAGTGCGGAAAAGGGTCCGAATTTTGAGTGCAAAAAGGGCGCAGCTGCTTCAGTGTTCACAATCGAGGGATATTTTGACTTTGACTCCTCGTTGCCACTCGGTGATTAACTCTTTGTTGGGGTACATAATACGACTTGGGTTGAATGCAGTCAATTTGAAGTGAAGAATTCAAGATGCCCGGGGTTCCGGAAGAGGAAGGTTATCCTGTATTCTGTGGGACACAAGACTCTAGCCTTGGGGCGTTGCACAAATGTACACTGTGCTGAGCATCTTGCCAGGCATATTGTAAAAACCCAGCAGAAGGATGGTGCAGATGAGTCCAAGATCATTCGAGCCGTCGCGAATGACTCTCGATTAGTCTTGTTGTGCTCCGAAATTGGGCCCGCTGAGATTACATAATTTATGTGAGTCTTTAATTGATGCCACGAGATACGTTATTTAATAGAATTTTGCGAAAGAGTAAGTATAAGGATAAGGGACCTCGAGGGAGAAAGAAGCAGTGGGCGGCCAAGTTGCCGATACTGAATGACATACAAAGGTGGGAAAATATTTCCCTTTCACGAAGGAAAGAACTCTGCCCAAAACGCCGCCCCCAAAAATTCCCTTCTACGAAATTTACACAAATCAGCCTCCAGGCGTTTTGGCTCGTCGACAAAACTAATGCCGCATTCATTGTCGTAGCTCCTCCCCTCTCAAAGCACACTCTGAGAGCCCTTTCCGCAACGTCGTCGCCCCGTCATTCCTTCAATCCCGGAGCTGTCGTCTCCGAAATTCCCAGTTCTTGCCCGACCTCCCTCACGCCTCACTCTCAAAAATCGAATATTTGTGATGCTTTTTGGGTGGAAAACTCGTTATGAGCGGTTTTGCTTGGTGCAGGACTTGATGAGAATGGTCGGTTGTCGAGCTCGGAGACTCGGTTGGATGCAGGTACGTTTTTGTTCTTTTGTTCTATGTTTTCTGGATCTTGTTTTGACGTGGTATCTTCTCGTTGTTTTTTCAGCTAAAGAAAGGCGATCGAAACTCTTGATCCTGAACGAAAAAATTTCCATGACCACAACACTCTCTTCGCGCAACCTGTACTCAACACATTATGATTCCCTGAGGGCCTCTAGGGACGCAGATCTGTGATGATCTAAAGTTCCTACACCGGAGCTGGAATGCCTTTTGACCTGTATTGGACCCAACCAGTGTTTCCTTCCCAGCGCTTACCTTTGTTATCTTTTAGGTTTTTTTGGTTCAAAGGGCCTCCCGAATACATGACTTTCTTTCTTGCGGAGACCCTTTCAAGTTGAAATGAACAGGAGAATGCCGATGAGTGGAGATGAAAAAGGCTCTAGACGCCAATGCAGGTAATCTTGTACTGTTTGTCTCCTCGAAAAAACTGACGCGGTATTCTTTTACAATATCATAGCACCGTTCTGAGATACTATCCGTCTTTCAACGGTCATCCCTTCCCCCTCAACGCACAACGTCATCGACTGCTCCCGCCCCGGAGCTATTCTACTCGTTTATGTCTCCGAAACTCCGAAACTCCCAGCTCTTGCAAGAATGCTCTATACTTCGAGATCTACTACGTATAGGATGCTGAGTTGGTAGTCCTCAAGCTGATCGTCGACGTCGACAACGATGAGGATGGTACGTGTTTTTTCGACTTTTTATCCTAAATCTTTCTCCTCACACATCCCTCTCATCTTTTCCCCCAGCGGCTCACGCACCCAACGTTTATCTCCACCCTCTGAGGACGACCCTTTGATTTCGGGCAACACTCGAAAGGGATCATCGTCTTCCTGATTGTCGGGGTGAACAACGAAGATGGTATGTGTTCTTGATTGCGTGTTCTAAATCATTTCCTTAAAATTGCTCTAGGCTCTGTACACTCTGGATCTTACAAGGAACACAGTCTTTGGCCTTTCCGCACCCACCGCGCAAACCTGCTCGAACAACCATTTCATCTCCCTACGCACTCTCAAACACCCTAGCCCCTCGGATTTTTGTTTCGAAATCCACTTTCGACCCCATCAATGGGCCGGATGACGACAACGGTACATTTGTATACTCAATACACCTCTCCCACACGTTCTAATCTCGTTCATTCTCTCCCAACCCACACTTTCAAACAGCGCCATGCGCTCTCTCCTCCCTCTCTCTCTCCATCTATTTTGCCAGAGTCCGAGGCGACGGGTGGTCATTTCGGGATTCAGATTCACGCCATACAAGTATTTATTTAAAGTACTCATTAGTACATCGTCACCCATTTTCTCAATCTGGGATTCAAAACACTTTGCTGTAAATTACTGTACAGTCGACTCAATTACCACATCATTCAGTGAATACAATCCACGAGTCAAGTGTGCATACTTTTCAAACGTCTTTCCCCGACATACACTTCCCTTCTCTGACCTTATAAACTGAAGCCCTTTTCCCCTCTCATCATGAGAAACCACCCTCCTTTCCGAGTCAATCTGCGTATACTTACTCGACAACGAGTTCATGGCATTGACCTTGTCCACGATTCGTTTCATCGCTCTGTGGAGTTCTTGTAGTGCAGCGGGATTGTCAATATCAGAGAGCCGCTCGATTCCAGTGGTACAAGTTGCTCGTTCTTCCTGGCCTCCGACATTCAAACCCTCCGATTCCACTACCCCCAATCTGCCACTCCCTCGACTCGGTGTCCCAGAGATTGAAGACATATACTCGACCAACACGAACGGACTGTCCATCTCCTTCCCGCCGACTAAAACTTCGATCTGCACCTGACGATATCTCCACCTCTTGTCTCTACTTCCTTCACCCACATCCTCATTTCCCATCGACACCTTCATTTCATCCTCAAACACCTTCTTGATCGCACTCTCCACAGCAGAGACAAACACTTTACCTCCATTACTCAAACTGATCATATCGTCTGTTCTGCCTACCCACTTCCATAGCCCGCGTATTGTGGGATGAGGTGTCCACAGGTCGGACGAGTGGAAGACCGTATCACTAGCTCTAGCTCTGGACGAGAATCGTTCAAGAAGATGAGGGTGCGTATGAAATATGATCTGAAAATCCGACCTCATCACTGGATCTTTATGCGCTCGAATCACAAGTTCATAGAGATCCTCTGCTCCAAGCGGGCCTTTTCCATCATCTTCGCCTCCCTCATCTGCCACAGAGCCCAAGTACGGCACAAAGTCAACTCCCAAAAGATCATGAAACCTCAGATACTCCCACGTATCTCTCGAATGAGGAAACTGCGGAAACGGACCAGCCTCTGTACTTCCGTATGCATTCCTTAGGATCAGGTTCTGGCTCAGAACATGGCCGACGTTTTGAGGGAGGCTCGACCCTGCAAAGCCTGCAGAAGAAGGAATCGTTAAGAGGTTCGAACGTGTTTCGGGGGAAGAAGTGAGGAGAGAGGTAAGGACGTATGGAGAGAGGAGGACTGCGTGTGGACGGGTGGATTGAATTATGGTGTTGACTGTGGATGGGGAAGGAGATATGAGGGTCGGCGGTCCGCAGACGTAAATGGTACATCGGTAGAGGGGAACGAGAACAGCGACAGTGAGGCCGCTTATCTAGATGCGAAGGTACGTGTATAAGTCAGGAGGATATACGGAAATGAAATAAAGAAATGCTTACGTGCATAGGCGGCAACATTGTGAAAAACTTTTGCCCTACTAGCTTTCTATCCGTCAACTGCGGTGTGAGAAGACGAAACATGGAGTCGCAGCAGACGAATGCGGCGTTTGTATAAGAAACCGGTTTGGGAGTGGCTTGAGAAATTTTCAAGTTGAGGTACGCAAAAATATGAGGTAGGGAGGGATGGGACATACATGTAGAGCCGCTCGTATGAAAGATGGCAGCGACGGTATCTTTTGCTTCTGTCCAGCTCGGCTCGTAGACATAGGGTTTGGCAGGGGAGTTCGTGACGTCGAGCCATGTAGCCTGACTGGGACACTCGAAGATGGAGATGTCTGGAATAGCAGTCTTAGAGGCTTCCGTGCGATCTTTTACGGAGGGATCGTAGAGCAAAGTTTGGCATTTGATCTGGGAGAAGATTATGGCCTGGGTCGACGGCGGCATGTGCGGGGATATCAGGAAGATCTGCTGTGTTCTCAGTAAAAAAAATTGTTGGCGAAAAAATGTTTCCTACCACTCGTCCAGTCTTAATACCAGCGATCAATAATATCCCATACCTGAGATCTCTCGGCCCCATATACGTGAAGACCTCCCCTTGGCCTTTCTCGTCGGAAATCTCGTCCAACCACCACGCTGCATTGTCTACGGCGTTGAGAAACTGTCTATACGTGATATTCGAGTATCCGTCTTTGGCGATATCTTCGGATTTGGGTATACAAGCGTATACACGCTCTGGTGTGTCCTTAGCGAGTGTGGATAGGATTACAGGCAGCAGACGGGATTGACGCCATGAATCTGTGAAGGTTGGTGGGAAATAGTGTGCGAGGACGGACCAGAGCCGGATGATGTAGAAAGGGATGTCTCGCAGGAAGGAGGGCATGGAGATGGACGTTGTTCGACGCGGGGTTGCAGGGGCGTCTTGATTTATATACACGAGGATCACGCCGCAGGCTTAGGGTTGGACTAGGGGTCCTGAAACAAATTACATGCCAAAACAGATTGACCTTGCATCACAGCATGGACTTGGTAGGACTGGAGCGAAGCTGGGGGGTGGAAGGCGGAAAACTTCATCCCTCCACTTCAACGCGTATAGAGAGGGAGGCCAAAGCGTAACAAAAAAAGTTGCGCCAATATGCAAGGCTCCCTCCCATCCATTAGTAGGAAAGAAGTGGGCGTGAGAAAGTATTTCCTTTTCCGAAGAAGCCAAAAACTCCATTCTGCCATGCTTCCCCTTCGTGTGATTTTTCTTGCGCAGATTGTTACCATCCCAAGTCGGAATGAACAGTGATATATACCGACTTGCAACGACGTAGGGCTCAATGAATCTGAATCATGCACATGCGCAGGTAATCTTGTGTATTACCTCGTCGACAAAATTGACGCGGCATTCTTTTATAATAGCTCCTCCCCTCCTCAAGGCACCAACAACGATCCTCATTGCTTCAGTTCATCCCGGAGCTTTCCCTACTCGCTTACGTCTTTCCCCACCTCCCTCACGCCTCACTCTTAAAAATCCAAAATTTGTGATGCTTTCTCGGTCAATACACATTATGGGCGGTTTCTCTTGGTGCAGGACTTGATGAGAATGGACGGCTGTGAGACCCGGAGACTTGGTTGGATGCAGGTACACTTTCGTTCATTTGTTTATCTTTTCTGGATCTTGTTTGAACGTGGTATTTTCTCGTTTTTTTCAGCTAAAGGTAGCCGAAACTATTTCGACCCTGAACAACAGAATGTCCATGTCCACAATTGCGACGCGTCAATACTCAATGCCGCGGTTTCTATGTCGTCTTCGCATTTTGCAAGAACTTCGGAATCTCGCATGTCCGTATCTTCATCCTACTCTCGCAAAACCACTCTTACCTACTTATTCGGCATGTTAGAGCTCTCACCGTACATCTCCGACCTCATACTATACATTGGGAGATCTCAAGCTCATCGTCGGGGTCGACAACGGTACGTGTTTTCCGACTCTTTATCCTATATTTTTCTCCTCACATATATCTCCCATCTTTTTCTACAGTATCCCCATCCTCTTAAAACAACCCTTCGAGCACATGTTTATTATTGACCTCTTTCACTTTCTTTGTATCTACAGTCGTGGTCGTCGAGGGCGCGTCTTCAATGGTATGCGCCGTCCTCGGAATGAGTGATCCTCCTCGTTCAAAACAAGTTTCTCGTCACATCGGAGAAATGGTACGTCACGAGCTTGAGGACAACTGGATGTGGACCTGAGGCACTGAATGATGTACGTCCCTACGTCCCCTCCCTCCCCTCTACATTATCACTGACATTACGTTCCCCTTCCTTAGGTCTTCTAATTTCTAAACACGCACTTCTCTGTGCGTTCTGCCGGTCCCTTCACCAGTCCGTGCCTGTGACTACGACCTTGAAGCTGTTTCCACCACTCGGCTGTATGACTCCAGTTTCATTATTACACGGACAATGATAATGATACACAATGGTCATGGATGTATCCTATATGTGACGAATATAATAGGATACATATGTGTTTACGATGGAGCATACCCCAGATTACACGTCGTCTAGCGATCGTAGTGTCGAGGCTAGGCGGGTTAAGTATATGCTACGTGTATGTCTTGAATATCCTGCAGTGATTCAATTGTGGTTTATAAGAAAAAGGAAGCATGTCAGCAGATGCAAGGACGAAATTTAGTATGTAGTAGTGAGAAGATTTCAGGGCCGGGGTTTGCGATCGGTGATCAGCTGTTGCGCTTCCCCGCCTTGCGTCCGCATCTTACCTTGCGTACTTAACAATCGTGTCCACGTATGTAGATGTCTCCCAACCGCCGACTTACTACCTTTGAACTTTGTCAAGGACGGCGTATAACATTAATAAATTGCAAAGAGAGAAATGAAGGAAATCGGCCTCGGGCCCATTACCGCGAAGGAGAAGGGTCGCGCATCAGCAAAACCGAATTTTCCTGTACTGGATGTCCAGAGGCCTGCAGACTTGCCTCATGTGTGCATTGCGCGCTCAGATTGGATTGACCTGATTTCGGGTCAATCCGTATGTAGTACTAGGTCAAGATTATAGAGATTTGTAAAAATGAATACAATTTTTAATAGCTTTTACAAAAATACCAAAAAGTAAAGGAAATGCAGAATGGTGAACGTTTACAAGTTTTCAGGCATGTTCCTACATGATTGACCGTTGACATCCAATGTACATAATGCAGCAGATGGGTAGATCATGTTGTCCCCTGCATCTACCTTTTCATCAATGCAAAGGGCAGGTAAAACATGTCAAATCATTATATTGGTTTAAAGTGGCTGAATGAGCGCAATAGCTCACAATACAATGAAAAATCGTATATATAATAGTGTACAATACTACAGAGCACTGAATCCTTCAATATCAAGAATCTCTACATCGTGGTTGAAAGGTTCTTCCCCATCTTCTGGGCCGATGTTGGGCTCGACGTCAAACTGATTATCCTCAATGTTCTCAACATCCTCTTCATCACTTCCACCTGTGTCGTAGCCATAGTCTGACCCTTCACCTTCAGTGTATCTATCAGAGTCAATAGACTTGCGATCGCTTTCTCCCTCGGAATGGCTGGCATCATCTAAAGTCTCTTCATCTTGCTCCTCCTCCTCTTCCTCAATCTCCTCTGAAGAATCCGAGTTGTCCTTGATATTGGAGCTGTCAGGTGGGTCAGGGACCACACTTGCTATATGAGTGCCAAGTGTAAGCTCAGGACAAAAGGGTATCATCATATCCCTGTCCACAAAGCTACGAGTAGTAAGTGTCAATAAAGAGTGAACAACATGGTAGTTATACCAACATACATATTGATATAATATTGCTGGTAGTCTTGATCTTCTTCATCAGCTCTACGGGCCATGGAAGGCCCAAGAATTGTTGAGACTCGTCCCTCTTTGAAGTTTGGTAATAAATGAACTGCGCGTATAACCTGCGCTGGATCCAGAAAACCGAATGCCCCGTCATCGCTGCCATCAACGAAACCTACTTGAGGTAAACGTCTACTTTTCCAACATGACCGGTTGTCTGCTGAGACATACCAACAAACCCATAGAAAATCTATTCGTTTTGAACTGGAATTTTGTGGATCGTTCCTAAGGCCAGCCTCGACGTGATAGATGCCAATGACCCGAGCGTAGAGATACGGCTTGTCATCATCAACATTGTTGGGTGATAGAACCATAACATCTGAATGGGTGCGTGGATTGATACTGTCTTGACAGCGTCGCTGGTCATAGGTTGTGTAATTGATGCGGAGTACTTTATCATGAATGTACATCCGGTCATTATTGTTAATGAATACACGTCCTTGATCCGACGGTGTCACTGATTCTTCATCGCATTCACCAGTGAGACGACAGAATACGTGAGTTCTTAGCTTGTGTAGAAAATGCTGTAAAATTTAAAAAAATAAAAAAAATAAAAAAAAAAAAAAAAAAACTCACGTTTACCGCAAGGTCATCTTCATGTTTATCAAGCCAAGGCATAATGGGGAGGCGATGAGAACGAGTCATTGAAACCTGATAGCAACTAGTTGGATCCGCAATTGGCAACGGATCTTCATGTTCGAAAGGGATACGCGGGTTTGACGAATCCTGGGTTTTCAAATTTTCTGCCTCGGCCGCTTTCGACTTTTGTTGATCCTCCAAGCACCTTTCAATGGATTTAACGATTCGAACTCGACGTTCTTGGTTAGTCACCTGTCAGACGTAACGGAAGACCTTGTTTGTTTGACTGTAAAAGTGCTTGATACGCCTGTGTTCAAGCTCTCCCTAAGATAGAGGCCTTAATGGAAAAAATAATAATAAAAAAAGAATTGAACGCACTACTTGAGTTGAATAACTATCAGTAGTCCCAAACAAGCTGATGAAACGGGTGTATGAACCAATAGCGTGCACCTTGTATGTGCTCAAGCTGAACGTTTTCGTCTTATTGGCCTTTTTCTGTGAGACCTCTTTGCCTTTATTCCCCGCACCTTGCCTCTCCTGCTGCTTTGCCCTTCGTTGCTCACGGGCGCCAGCTTCTTTGGCCAGTTCTTTGGTTGCAAAATCAGGACAGACATGATTTTTGAATGTCCGAAGCAACTTTCCCAGTTGAGTCGTGTGCTGATCTAGGGTTTGAAGGGCAGGGTCTGAGTGAAGGCGTAATTTCGCGAAAGAATGGACGGCGGTAAGGTTGAATAAAAGGTCTTGGACATTCTTGTCATGAATCCCGAACAGGCCCTCAAATACTGGCAAAGAAACCTAGTTGAAATGGGTTCAATAAAGATCAAACCAAAGATTGTTGCTGATACCTGAAGAAAATCTTCATAGTCTCGTGCAGCGAGATTTTGTAACAGTGACACATTCTTGTTGATCTTTCGGATAGTGTCGCGCCCAAAAGTTGGGGTTTTGCAAAACCTTGAAGAACAGTTGACAATAGAAGCAAATAAGAGGTAATCGACGCACCTCTGATTCATTTCTTTGACCGAAGGCTTACCGATAGCGTTGAGTATACAAATAAGATGTGTGAGGATGGCCTTCCAGACGCCAAGCTCGAATTCATGAAGGACGTCGGATACGATGATGTTGTAAAAATTGAATCCAAACTTGTAGAACAGTGTTGAGAATGTATTCTGAGACAACACTTAGTAATAATCCGTCCTTAAAAAAAATATAGCAGAAAACTTACTCGAGTAGGCGTCCAGGAATGATTGCCAAGAAGGTAGTCAATGGCTTTGCTTGAAATACTATAACCTTTCTTGAAGATGAGTTCGCGTGCTCGCTCAACTTTGTTTTGAAAAAGCTCCGAGTCTTGTCGACGGAGTCTGTCCCGTGTCCCTCTATCCAAAACCGTACCTAGACAAAAGATCTTGTCTTTGGAGATGTTGCACTCTCCACATGGATGGAGACCAAGGCATTTGCAACAGATGAGAAGCATTCTACAGTAGATCTGTTAGTTATTCCATTATACGTTGATATGAACACTCACTTTTCTGGATAATCAGCCGACCAAGTAAAAAGACAAGGAAACATTGAGCGAGTTACTTTGTTGCCGCAGCGTAATATGATCCCGTCCCGGTATGCGTTCATGAAATCTTTGTCAAACAACTCGGCGTAAATTGCATGAGGAATTTCTCGTCTCATGAATGTCATTACGGCCTCAGTAGGGGTACAACCGTACTGCTCTTGATACCAGCCTTTGAAGTCCTCCAAAAGCTGAAGAAACAAAGTTAGATCAAGAGTAAGACCTTAGGAAAATGAACACCTTTGGGATATAGGCTATGTGGTGAGCTGCAAACGCTGATGGTCTGGAACAATCAGCAGGTGGAGGAACAGGAAAGCCAGCTCCTTTGCACACATCCTCGATAGGCACTTCTTTGTCGGGAATTGACTTTGGAAGTTCTGAATAAATTCAAAAGATTCCGAACTGATCGGGATCAGTCCTGACCTTTTTGATCACTATGACGGGCTCGGGTGTCGGTGAAGGGAATGGCACAGGTACAGGGGCGGGTGCAGGTTCCTCGATCGGATTTTCTGGCTGGAAAGTACTTGGCATAGATCGAGAAAGAGTGGGCAGTGTCAAGAAGCGTACAAAGGACTTAGATTTATTTTCACTTTATCACATGACCGTTCCTCTGACTCCTTACTTACAGATACTTACATCGGTACGACTCCCTTATCTCCATTGTTTCCTTTTCTATTATCTACCTCTACTCTGATTTGCTGTTATTGTTCTTACATCCCCATGACTTCACCTTTGCTCTCACACTGTCATATACTTACCACTTTTATTCCACTTCACTCCCGCGCTGTCAACCTCTCGCTCTCACACTATTGTCTCTATACCTTTTCCTTGTTCTGACTTGTTCTGACTTGTTCCGACTCTCTTATTGTTCCAATACGTATATAAGCCCAGTACCTATCACCTGGTTCCCCATCTTGACCTCTTTGTTGGTGGGACCAGGTAAGCCTTTGCCTGTACTAGATACTTCCTTATATTAACTTTGTCGTTGGGACCAGTGCCTGCCATCTCCGCT
The DNA here is from genome assembly GCA_013368555.1 of Collybiopsis confluens. NCBI lineage: Eukaryota > Fungi > Basidiomycota > Agaricomycetes > Agaricales > Omphalotaceae > Collybiopsis > Collybiopsis confluens. The sequence goes on from JAACJN010000319.1 coordinate 34,206, forward strand.
TAAGCCTCCGCTCTGCTGCCTTGATCCGCCGTCTTGCATTCCTGCTCTGTCACATCGTCGCTCCGCATCCCTGCTCCGTCCAGTCAGACCTCTTTGTGACATTAGGTCAAGATCCCTATTGCTGCGCCAACCGCCTACTGCTTAGGCCGTCCTCGCACAAACCGCTGCCATCACGTCTACCCCCAAGTTTGACTGCTCCGAGTGCCTCCACGGTGTTGATTCCCGTGACCACGCCCTTGTCCATTTCCGAGAAACCGCAAATCGCTGGTGCGACTGTAGCTGCCAGCCCTGCCCTAACGCCTCCACCGACCGGACCGCTCCAGAAGTACTCCGACTAGGAAACTTTCAAGTTTTTCCCATTGGAGCAGACAAACCGCCGCCATCTCAGCCTAAGCCTACCCCGGCCCCACGAAACCGGACAATCCGCTCTTTGCAGACGAACCCATTAATCTAGACAAACCCATCGATCTAGACGACATGCCTGCCCAACCAGGAAGTTCCTCTGCTCCCCCGCCCCCTATGACAACCGAACAAATCATCCACGCCTTAGCAGAACAGGTTGCCAACCTGACTGCCGCAGTATCCGGCCGAGCTGCTGCAAAATCTAGCATGAACAAACCGGACCTTTTCAAAGGTCAAAGCAGTACGGAAGCCCGACGCTTCCTTGCGCAATTCTTAGCCTGGGCCTCAGAGCAGCCGGACTTAAAGAACAATCATGGTAAAACCATCAAGTCGGCCTTAGGTTTCCTCACAGATAAAGCGGCAGACTGGGCCACCCCCTACCTGAACGAATACAATAATGGAAGGGTACCCTTTGCCGGACTTTGGCCAAACTTTGTAGCAGCATTCAAACTCTGTTTCGAATCAGTCAATCCAGAGATGGAAGCCCGGGCTGCCATGGAGACCATTCACCAAGGAAAGGGCCAGAGTGCGGCAGAGTACTCCCAGCATTTTAAGGACGTTGGAGGCAGAACCGGCTTATCCGACGCTGATCTCTTAGGATGCTTCCAAAGCAGCTTACTCCGGAAATCCGACGCAACCTGGTCATAGTCAACATTGCCCAAGGCCGAGCCCCCACTCTGGAAGAAGCCATCCGACGTGCCATATCCATCGACGTTTTCCTCCGCGACCCCTCCATGAAGCACAGACCTTCTCAGCGCCCCGCAGCCTTCACCCACACCCCCGCTGATCCCTATGCCATGGAGATTGACGCCAATAGCACCCACCCCAGCAATGGAAATACCCAAGAGGGTTTCATGGCCCGCATGCGCGGACGGTGCTATGGCTGTGGTTCTCAAGGTCACGAGAAACGCAACTGCACCCACAAGGAGGCAACCTGCCACTTCTGCGCACGAAAGGGTCACCTGGAATTGGTTTGCCAGGACAAGTTCATGGGTCTGGAGCGCGGACAAGGGAAACGACAGCAGCCTCGTCGCCAACAGGTCTCTGTGAATACCGGAGCCCCATTCAGCCTATTCCCAGACGAGCAGGTACAGATTGCGTCCTCTATGCCAACGCCTCAGGCCGCGCCCCTTCCTGTACCGCCCTCCACTGCCCATCTTGCCGCCCGGATCTCCCAGCTGCAGTTGCTGCTTGACCGTGCCAATGCCATGGCCCGGCCGTTGTCACAAAGAGGTCTGACGGGGCGGAGCGGAGATGCGGAGCGAGGATGTGACAGATCGGAAGTGCAAGACGGCGGAGCAAGGCAGCAGAGCAGAGGTTTAAGCAGAGATAGCAGACACTGGTCCCAACGACAAAGTTAATATATAAAGAAGTATCTAGTACAGCGGAGGCTTACCTGGTCCCAACGACAAAGAGGTCAAGATGGGGAGCCAGGTGGTAGGTACTGGGCTTATATACGTATTGGAACAATAAGAGAGTCAGAACGAGTCAGGACGAGTCAGAACAAGGAAAGGTGTAAAGACAATAGTGTGAGAGCGAAAGGTTGACAGGGCGGGAGTGAAGTGGAATAAAAGCGGTAAGTATGTGACAGTGTGAGAGCAACGGTGAAGTCATGGGGATGTACAAACAATAGCAGCGAATCGGAGTAGAGGTAGACAATAGAAGAGGAAACAATGGAGATAAGGGAGTTGTACCGATGTAAGTATCTGTAAGTAAGGAGTCAGAGGAACGGTCATGTGATAAAGTGAAAATGAATCTAAGTCCTTTGTACGCTTCTTGACATTACCCCCCTCCTTATGCACCATCGTCCTCGATGATTATAGCCGCGGCGCCTTCGGGTGCTTCTTGTGGAAGTTCCGGACCATCTTTGGTGCGTGTTCTAGGTAGAGATGGGCACGAATAGAGAATAATCGCGATTATTCGTTTACTCTTTTTCCATTTTAATCGCGAATAGAGAGTACTTTTTTGAACGGATAATCGTTTAAAAAGAGTATTATTCGAGTAAGAATAGTCCAATTTGAGGTGGAGATTATTCATGCAAGATTACTCTTCAAATACTCTTTATAGCTATTAAGACTTTTATTCACTCATTGATAGAAAACCAGTATGATGCATGATAGTATATGAGTTCTACCATCAAATGGGTATTAAGTAGCACTCACAATGTATATAATTCTACTCTCACGAATAAGAGTAAAAGGATAATCGCGAATAAAATTACAAGAAAAGTATTCGCGAATAGAATAAAGAGAGTAAAATGAAACGAATACTTAAGAGTAATTACTCGAATAAGAGTAGTCCCTTTGAAGGTGGAGATTATTCTCTCCAAGAGTAAAGAGATTATTCGATTAAACTATTCGTGCCCAACTCTAGTTCTAGGTTTGCTGCCGGTTCCCATGAGTTGTTACCTGCGTCGTACCCCTTCCATTTCACAAGGTACTCAAGCCTTTTCCACCGAATACGGCTATCCAGGATGTTTTCGACCTCGTACTCTGGTTCATCTTCCTCTTCAAGGTAGATTGGTTCCGGGGGTGCTGGTATTTCGCCGTTTACCTTGTTGCCTTTCCAGGGATAGAGTTTGTTGACATGGAATACATTGTGGAGGCAATCTAGTGACAGGGGTAGATCGAGTCGGTAATCGAGGGGGCCCAGTTTTTCCAGGATTTCAAAGGGGCCGAGTTGTCGGTCGCCTAACTTCTCGCTGGATAGCTGGAGGTTGATGTCTTCTGCGCTGAGCCATACTCGTCCTCCGACCTTGAACTGATGGGCTTTTCGTTTTCCCCTCTCAAACTGTTCCTTCTGCTTCCGTTTTTCTAAGTGGAGAGCTGCTCCGGCGTCCTGACGTGCTTCCCGCAGTATCTGGATACAGTCGTCCACCCCGGGAATGCCACTACGGCGACCGACAGGAATGTTGAACAGAGGTTGGTAGCCGTAGGTGAGCTCAAAGGGGGAGATGCCAATTGCGGAGTGGGTACGAGAGTTAATGACAAATTCCGCCATCGGGAGGTGTTCGGCCCAATTGTCCTGTCGTCGGTCTACGTAGAGGCGGAGATATTTTTCAACTTCCTGATTTGCACGTTCCGTCTGGCCGTTCGCTTGTGGGTGGTAGCCGGAGGTCATGTTTGATTTGATGCCGAGACGGGAGAGTAGGGTGCGCATCAGTTTTGCAGAGAACTGGGGGCCTCGATCAGAGACGAATCGGAGGGGGAGGCCGTGAAGGCGGAAAATTTCGCGATAGTAGAGGTCGGCAACTCCTTCAGCAGTGATGTTGGTGGTGCAAGGGATGGCGTGAATCTGTTTTCCGAAGAGGTCGGTGCAGACAAGAATGGCGTCAAATCCGTTTGACTGAGGGAGTTGGGTGATGAGGTCGACACCAACCTCCTCCCATAGGCCGTTCGGGACGTCGAGGGGTTCGGTAACGGCATGGGGGTGACGGAGTGTTTTCTTTCGGGCGCAGATTTCACAACCTTCCACGTATTTTTCCACGAAGGAGCGTAGTGTTGGCCACCAGAAGTGGGTGCTGACTAAGTCCAGGGTATTGTGAAGGCCGGGGTGTCCTGCGGTTGGTTGATCGTGGCACTGTCAAAGTACTTCGGTTTGGAGGTCCTTGTCTGGGGGTACATACAAACGTCCGCGGTGGTAGATTAGCCCTCTGTCTTCTTCCCAGTCTGCTAAGCCGTTTGCAAGTCATTGCAAACCGTTCTTCCTCAGCTTTTCCAGGCCCTCCAGTACCTCGGCTTCTTTCTGAGATGCCTGTCGGATCAGATCTTCCAGAGGGTTGACGAGAATTGTGCGAGCGGCGCAAATGAAATGTTCGGGTTTGAGGACAATTTGCTCTCGGTTATCGTCTTCGTCTGAGATCTGATGCTGTGACATACGAGAGAGGGCGTCAGCCTGGGTGTTTGATTTTCCGGACTGGTGGATCATATGAAAGTCAAACCTCGAGAGCCAGAGGGCCCATCGTGCTTGTCGTCTGCTGAGGTTTTGTGCCGTGCGCCAGAATTTGAGGTTTGAGTGGTCGGTGACGATTTCAAATGGTTCCGGTGCTCCTTCCAAGAAACTCCTCCAGTCTTTCAGGGCTTCGGTGATTGCTAGCATCTCTCGGTCGTAGATCTCGTAGTTTCTTTCAGCAGGTAGCATGGAGGAACGGAACGCAACTGGATGCCAGAGACCGTCATCTTGTTTCTGCATGAGGGCACCTCCTGTGGCAAATCCCGAGGCGTCTACTTCAATGCGTGTGGGTCGGTTGGGGTCCCACAGGCTTAGGATTGGAGCGGAGACAAAGGCCGAGCGTAGAGTTTCGAAGGCTTCCTGTTCTCATGTTCCCCAGTCAAATCTAGTGTTCTTCTTAGTGAGGTCATTGAGTGGTCGGGCGATCTGAGCAAATTTTCGGATGAACCTGCGGTAGAAGTTTGCAAAGCCCAGAAAACCCCGTACTTCACGCAGGTTTTTGGGAGTAGCCCAGTCTCGAACGGCCGATACCTTAACCGGGTCCATTCTCACTTCTCCTTCTCGGATTATCAGTCCCAGGTATTCAATTTGCATCTGTTCAAACTTGCATTTTTCGGGGCGCAGGTACAGGTCGTTTTTCTGCAGTCTTGCCAAGACTTCTTGGACCACCTTGCGATGCTCTTCAAGATCTTTGGTGAATATGAGGATGTCGTCCAAGTATACCGCTACCTTTCCTTCTGCAATCAAGTCTGTAAAGATTGAGTTCATCAGGGCTTGAAACGTTGCTGGGGAGTTTGTGAGTCCAAAGAACATGACAAGGGGTTCGAACAGGCCTCGGTTTGTTACAAATGCTCCCTTCCATTCATGACCCTCTTTTACCCGGATGTTGTTATAACCCCAGCGGACGTCCATGACTGTGAATTACCGGGCTCCCTGGAGGCGACTGATGATGTCGGCAATTAGCGGAAGGGGGTAACGATTTTTGATCGTGAATTGATTGAGCTTGCGGTAATCTTGGACAAAACGTAACTTGCCGTCTTTCTTCTTGACAAAGAAGACTGGAGAGGCTAGCGGTGATTTGGACGGGCGAATATACCCCTTGCGCAGATTCTCGCTCAGGAATTGGTCTAGCTCTACCTGCTCGTTAGGTGACATTGGATAAACCTTGGTGCACATCGTCTCTGGTGCCCCTGGTACCAGATCAATCGCATGGTCCCAAGGTTTGTGAGCCGGTAGCCGTTCCGATGCCGTTTTGGAGAATACCTTTTTGAAGTCTCGATACTGTTTAGGCACCATTTCTTCGAAAGTTCTGACGGGGTCCCCCTTGTGTGCCTTTTCCGCGAGCTGCTGTGAATAAGTGTACCCTGCAGCGCACCATACTTCCTCCTGCGCATTTTGGAGAATACCCCCTTGGACCCAGGAGCGACGAGTTGCCCTGTTTGCTCGGATCCGGCAAAGCGGGGGTTCTTCTTCAGCTGTCGGTTCTGCCTCCGTCTCCGTGGCTCGTATTGCTTCCACCTGTGGTTCAATTGAGAGACGGCCCTTCTCCCAATCGACTTTTGGGTTGACTTTACGAAGCCAAGGCAGGCCTAGTATGATCCCTTTGGTGCCTAGTTCAGTGACAAGGAAGTCCGTCCAGCACTCCTGGTTGTCCACAGTGAGTGCCAGACGTGCAAAGTGGGAGATTTGTCCAGCTTGATTTTTGGTGCCGTCGATGTTATAGATGTCAATGGGGTTTTTCAGCGGAAAGGTCCGTACTTTGTTTTGTTTGACAAATGCTTTGTTAATGAAAAGAGCGGTGGCTCCACAGTCCACCATGGCCGCGGTTGCTATGTCGTTGTTCTTGTCCCTCACTCTTACTTGGATACGGAAGTGGGAGGAACTTGGGTTTATTTCCAGCGTAGTCGATATGTTACATGTAGCGATGGAGTCATACGAGGAAGTAGGGTACATAGCAAACCGTTCTGGGGGTACTTGCACTGCGGCGGAGTCGGGTACCCTCACAGAAAATCCGACGGCGGGGCCATGGCATTGGCACGGTCAAGCAGCGACTGCAGCTGGGAGATCTGGGCGGCAAGATGGGCGGTGGAGGGCGGTACAGGAGGGGGCGCGGCCTGAGGCGTTGGCATAGATGATGCAATCTGTACTTGCTCGTCTGGGAATAGGCTGAATGGGGCCCCGGTATTCGCAGAGACCTGTTGGCGGCGGGGCTGTTGTCGTTTTCCTCGTCCTCGCTCCAGACCCATGAACTTGTCCTGGCAGACCGATTCCAGATGACCCTTTCGTGTGCAGAAGTGGCAGGTTGCCTCCTTGTGGGTGCAGTTGCGCTTCTCGTGACTTTGAGAACCACAGCCATAGCACCGTCCACGCATGCGGGCCATGAAACCCTCTCGGGTATTTCCATTGCTGGGGCGGGTGCTATTGGCGTCAATCTCCATGGCATAGGGGTCAGCGGGGGTGTGGGTGAAGGCTGAGGGGCGTTGAGAAGATCTGTCCTTCATGGAGGGGTCGCGGAGGAAAACGTCGATGGATATGGCACGTCGGATGGCTTCTTCCAGAGTGGGGGCTCGGCCTTGGGCGATGTTGACTATGACCAGGTTGCGTTGGATTCCCGGGAGTAGGCTGCTTTGAAAGCGTCCTAAGAGATCAGCGTCGGATAAACCGGTTCTGCCTCCAACATCCTTAAAATGCTGGGAGTACTCTGCCGCACTCTGGCCCTTTCCTTGGTGGATGGTCTCCATGGCAGCCCGGGCTTCCATCTCTGGATCGACTGATTTGAAACAAAGTTTGAATGCCGCTACAAAGTTTGGCCAATGTCCGGTGATGCGAATATTTCGCGTTCATCAGTAGAATCGTTCAAAGTACCGAATTCCAAAGTAGGAATATGTACTAGAGAGCTGAGACCAGCCCGAGTTGTCAGCTAACAAGCTAGACTGCTATGCATGCGGAGTACCGAAGTTGGATCATGTATCTGACTGGTATCACTAAGGTCATAAGAGTGATCCATGCTCGTCTAACTAAAGACGGCTCAGAGGAACTTGGCCCCCACTCTTACGAGTTGGTAGACCCACCTTATATCCACCAAGGACCTTTTAACGAGCTAGCACTTTGCTTCGTACCAAGGGCATGATGACTTAATGCAACACCGATGAACGGAACTTACTCCAGTGGTTTCGTATTGGCCTATGGATGCAGTCGTACTTTATGCGAACATGATAATAACCTGTTAACTCGGACAAGAGTTATACAGTATACGCCTATATGATGCTTTACTATGGAGAGTCTTGACTACGAGCTAGACTACTCAAATAATAAACGATCTCGCACTAGAGGTTGAGACGAACGCTTGGAAGGAGTCAGACACAAGTCAGACTACCGTTCCGGAACTCGATGATTTTGAAACACTTAGATCAGAATAGATCTACCCGGATGCTGGATAAAGTGGAGTGCCGAATGGATATTTGAAGTTCACCCGACGATCGGAAGACTTGGATAAAAGATTGGAACGAGTTAGCCTTGCGATCGGTCCGCCCCATATGCTCATCCGCCAATTACCAATCGAACTATCGGACAAAATATAGCTAGTCACTACGTTGGAGGCTTCGGAAGAATAGGTTTAGGAAGTTCCCGAGTATTTCAGGAGATTCGAGGCGTTTCATCATTTTCTGGGATCTTGGACCTTTACCGAATATTTGTTATTTCTTTTCACATATATACCTTACATTAGCTAGTTAGACAACAGATAACACCCCGCGGACGAATTCACATCTTTTCCCCGAGACTTGTATCTCACCCATATATCCGAGCATAAGTCCCCGTGTGGCACTCAAAACCTATACCAGAGAATAAGTCCCTGTGAGGCACTCGAAATTATATACCAGAGATAAGTCCCTGTGAGGCACTCGAATCGCTCAGTTCTACCGGAGTGGGTGTCTGAGACGTGCGAAACAGAGAGAAAACTCCTGTGTAGCCATCTTATTCCGAAGAGGATAAAGATAGATAAGTTAGACACGGTCGATTGCCCTAGCTCCCGTTGTCCTTGTCGAAAGAAGTTCTATAAACGAGCCCAGGAAAGGTTGTGGTGAACTATCCTGTGTATATACCAAAGAAATAAGCCTAGCCTAGCTTCGAGGTCGATTGCCCTAGCTCCCTCGTTCTAGTTTGATTGAAATACGCCTCGTTGGGTCGATTGCCCTAGCTCCCCTTCGTTGTAAAACACCCCATCTATAAAATCCATACAAGGTCGATTGCCCTAGCTCCCTTGCTCCTGGTACTAGTTAGACACGGTCGATTGCCCTAGCTCCCGTTGTCCCTAGTGTTTGAGAAAGAAGTTTGAAGTACATACGAGGTCGATTGCCCTAGCTCCTTCGTCACTGTTGTAATAACATATAGTCTAGCTCGAGACGGTCGATTGCCCTAGCTCCCGTTCTCACTAGCACCAAAGAAAGAAGTCAGCCCACATCTATAAAACTATAAAAACATAAAACGCAGTCGAGCCCTAGCTCCTGTAAAAGAAATATAAAAAGCTAAAAGAACCCGCGGAACCTTTGACAACGCACCCTCGCACCCTTAATAAATATTTGATACGGCGGTACCATACAAACAAGTCTAACTAAGATTAGTCTTTGTTTTGTTTTGGTTGTGGTTTAGTGTAGATCACGCACACTGCGCATTATCTGGAGCCCACCGCGAGGGGTTCTAAGCTATAAAAACACTTGATAAAGGCCTACGAGCCGAAATAAAATCTTCGAAGTAGAAGAAACAAAATAGGCGATTCAATTTCGAAACGAACGACTCGCAATTCACAACGAGCCGGTCAAGTAGACGTTGAAGAGCTAGATCGACTCCTGTCTAACAACAGAAGAAGCATATCCGTGAACCCTTCGTCAGATAATCGAGGGCGAACTCGTAATAACAATAAAAGAAAAGCGACAGTAGAAGAGCCTGAAGGCCCATCTGTTGGAGCATACCCTATAACACCTACTAGACCGTCACAGTCGTTAGACTTAGACGATCCAGCAACACATAGACCCTTATCACCTTTAACCCCGATTGAAGAAGTTCCTAACTCGGACAACGAGCAAGGAAGAAGTCCTTCTTCTATCTCCGCATCAAATCTCGAATATCGAAACCGAGATCCCTCCCCATCGTCACCGAATCCGTTTATTATCTCGTCTTGGTTTCAATCAGCTTTTCCACACATTCAGTTTTCGCCTCCTATCTCGTCTCAGTCCCGATCTCTTTCCAATTTCGTCAATCTCAATCTGTCTAACTCGAATAATCCTCAAAACATGCCACCAGCAATGAATAACGCAAATAACCTTGGACCTAACGGTCTACCTGCCATCTCGGCTATCGCTAAAGCCCAGATCGAGGCTGCAAAGGACCACCTACCAAAGATGTATAGAAGTCCTCCGATCCTTGATATTTCGGATCCTTTATCGGCCATTCAATGGTTGGATGCAGCGGAAACGATCTTCCAGGCAAATGGAATTTCGGAATCCGAGGCGAAGATTAGCCTAGCTCTACAGTGGTCGACGTACCCTACGAGAGAAGTGCTTAAACATTTGGCTAGCGTACAGCAGCCTAACTATGATAAGTTCCGAGAGGAACTAGAGAACTTATTCCCTGGCGTCGTACAAGACCCTAGAGGATCGATGAATCAATTAAAAGCGGTGATTGAGCACTTAGAGCCAATCACTTTGCTAGATAAAGGCAAACTTCGTCTGTACAATGTTATGTTCAGGGCGGAGTGCGTCAAACTTATGCAAGACCCGGCTATTATCTCGAACAGGGATGCCGTACGGTCATATTTAATAGCCTTCGATGATCAGGCTAGAAAGATTGTATTTGATCAAGTTAGACGCGATATACGCGTTTCTACGATCAAAAATCGACGCGAAGAAGATCCTATTAAGTTAGACGAAATCATTGAGGCTGCAGAAAAAGTCTTTGGTTCGTCGAACTTTGAAGCTATCTACGGTTTAAATACACCAGACAGCAGTAGAGTGGGGTCTAACAACCCTTTATCTCATAGACGATCTCCGCTATCTATGCCGTTCACGTCTGGTCTTCCTAAGACTGATCACGGATATTTGAAAGAATTGAAACGAATCAAACAAGAAGATTACGACCTAGATGGGGCCGTTACTGATCTATGGAAATCTGTATCCAAGGAAGATAAAGATAGACTGGAGCTAGAGAGAGAGCGTCTAGCTAACCAAAAAGATGTAAACGACGCTTTCATGAAGGAAATGCGTATGATGACTACCAAATTTGGTGAAAGCCTGGGTGCCGTATCTGCCTTAGTTGGCGCGATAACTCAGAAGAAAGGCCCAAACGCGGATTCGTCACAAGAGAGGTATCGGAACAATAATCCTGGACCGTCTAACTCAGGCCAGCGATATAATAATTCATATACGAATACCACACCGAGAGAAATGTTATGTTTCATGTGCAGAGCGAAAGATCACTTTTTAGCACAGTGTCCTATCTATCAGGACTACATTAAAAGAGGTTGGCTAGTACCGGAAGGTGACGGGTCTAACCGTATGAAACTACGTGATGACGTCCGAATGCCCCGCGATGATGTTAATACTCCTCGCTACAAGTTGATCGAAGACATAGCCAAGTCCCGAGGATGGGATAAGGCAGAGTCTTACTTCGCGAACATGATAGATGAAGAAGAAGAAGAGATGAACGCACAGTTAGGATGGGAGACCAAGTACAGGTCCTTCTACGCCAACTTGCGGAAGCAAAAGACGCGTTGATTCTAAGTAATCAACAGCGCAATGAAGAAGTTAGACGATATGATAATCAGGGTATCGAGAAATCGAGACTCCCCGATCGTTCTAGCAATATAAAAAACTGCTAAATCCAATGAAGGAGTCTAGTTCTAAGATGGGCAATCTTACTTCAGCCTATTTTGGAGCGCCTGCGCAGACACCGGAGGATCGATATAGCAGAAATTACCAAAATAACGAATATAAAGGTGTCCTAACACAGTCGGGATTACCAAAAGCAATACCTAAGAAGAAAGTCACGTTTGATGGTGTCTTAGTGCCTCCGAAACCTAAACAGGACGGAGTAGCATCACGGAATTTCAGACGTACAAGAAGTACAAACACAGAATCTGATGATGGACTAGTGGAAGAAGTTAGACCGGAGACTCCTACGGAGGAAACCGATAGTAGAAGTGATGGGGATATGAGATCCACCCCTGCTTCTGCACGGAGACCTTTCGATGATGTTCGGCCTATTACCTTTCGTCCTCAACAACCAGAGAAAAGGGATAGAAGCGATATTCTGAACCCAGACAGGGAAAAAGAAAGTCCTCTTACCCGTGAAGAATCAACCGCTTTTAATCCAAAGAAGCTACCGAGCTACCAGATAAGAAGCGAGTTATTCAAAGACGGTCTAGCTGAAGATGTTGCCTCAAAGATATTTGATGGTACTATTGAACTTACGGTTCAAGAGATGTTAGGAATTTCGACTATGGTCAAAAAGATCTTAGAACGAAAACTTAAGAATCGGAGAGTTCAACCGAAACGAGGGAAGTCTGCCTATGTAGCCATCCTCGGAGACGGTGAAGCCGAGATTCCTGAGATGCCTAAAGGAGTATTGATGCGAGGAGATTATATCGACATCGATGATCTGGCTCTTGACCCGGAAGCTATGTTTGAATACTTGACCGAAGAAAGGGATGGTATGAAGGCAGGCTCCATAGTACAGAAAGACATCATTGAGTGCTTTCACAATGACCTAGCATACGAAGATGAAAGACGAAATATGATTATTGTTGCGGGACCTAGCATGGGATTGCGGTCTATCTCAGCAAAAGTTAATAATCATGAAGAAGAAGTTGAAGGAATATTAGACTCGGGATCGCAGATTTTATCTGTCGACCGACTAGTAGCTACAGAGTTAGGCCTAACTTGGGATCCTAATGTCACTCTACAAATGCAAGATTCGCATGGAGGACTAGGGAGAACCGAAGGAATAGCTCGAAATGTACCCTTCAAATTTGGAGAAGTGACTCTATACCTACAGTTACATGTTCAGGATCGAGCTCCGTACATGCTGTTAATGGGCAGACCGTTCGACGTGTTAACGGAGAGTAGTCTAAAAACATTTGCCAACGGAGACGCGGAATTGACTATCACCTGTCCAAATACGAAACAGAAGTGTGTCATTCCTACATTTCCGCGAGGAAAGATAAAGTGTCGACTAAAGGTTAACACCTCTCGATATAATGACTCGCCTAACTTAAAGGGGTCGGGTCCTCCAGAAGAATTAAAGAAGAAGGAGCCAGACGCAAATTTTCGAACCTCGAAGATCTGAGTAGCGATCAGGGAGAGGGAGAGAGAGAAATTGCTATCGGTTTCCACTTCAATGAACAAAATAGTCTTGTGATAGACGGCTGGAAAACTGCGGAGAATCAGGAGTTTTCGCAATCCGAACTAGCGGAGACTTACCTGTTAGCCTCGCAAGAACAGCTTCAGAAAGAATGCGAAAATTCAGAACCTATGAAATCCTATTTGCAGGATAAAGAATATATATGGAATATGACAGACGAATTCCATTCACATATGTTACACGAGCAGAATGTTTTAAACACAGACTCGTTTAAGAACCAATCCGGACGGGAAGACAGGAAGTCTAACTCGAAGGAGTCATTTATGCACTCGAGAGCGACTCAGAATGAGCCTCGCATCGATGAGTTTAACGAAGCTAGACATGACATTCACTTGGGTGAAACGTTCATGGCCTTCAACGAAGAAGAAGAAGATCTTCTGATACATGAAGATTCTACAGAACCGACGAAATATAACTGTTGTAAAGGTCAAAGTCATATAAAAGATGCATGGGAAGTACTGAAAGGTCTAGCTAAACAGCCTGTACCTGGGAAGCGTGGATATCGACCACCTTCTATATATGTTCCTCGAACCTATGGTCTACAAGGGACTAACCATCCTAGACCGGTACGAGTGTTTGCGACCAAAAAGTACAAACCTGTGGCGATTAAGGTTAGACCGGTAAAGACCGATCTTCCCGAAGAATTTAGAATTAAGAGACATATTACGGGCGATCCATTAAAGGATCTACCTGAATTATCAAAGCGACCTCCAGACTTCGTACCTACTGGAAGGTATACTAAAGAAAGAAAGGAGATTATTGATAAAACACACGAGGATAACTTCCTTTGGCCAGAAGAACGTAAACTTATGCATGAATTTATGTGTTTACAAGAGAAAGGCTTCGCCTGGTGTCAGGAGGAAGGAGGAAACTTCAAAAAGGAGTTCTTTCCGCCGGTAAAGATACCGATGGAACCTCATGAACCATGGGTGGAACGGAATATACCTATTCCCCCTGGTATCTACCAAGAAGTTTGTAAAATCATTAAGGAGAAGATAGACAGTGGAGTATACGAACCATCGAACTCTAGCTATCGCTCTAAATGGTTTTGCGTATTGAAGAAAGACGGGAAAAGTCTCAGACTTGTTCATAGTCTCGAACCCTTAAATCGGGTGACGATACAACACTCTGGGATACCCCCGGCTACTGCAGATGTAGCTAGACACTTTGCTGGTCGTTCGTGTGGATCCACGCTAGACTTATATGTTGGATACGATGAGCGGGACTTAGATCCTGAATTCAGAGATCCTACGACGTTCCAAACACCATTCGGTCCTCATAGACTGGTTAAGCTTCCTATGGGATGGACTAACTCGGTGCCTATCTATCATGATGATGTGACTTATATTCTACGAGATGAAATACCCCATGTGACATGGCCATACGTCGATGATGTACCCGTGAGAGGTCCACCTACGCGTTATGAGCTACCTAATGGAGGTTTTGAGACTATTGAAGGAAACGAAGGAATTAGACGATTTGTCTGGGAACATTTCCAAGACCTAAATAGGGTCGTACAGCGAATGAAATATGCTGGAGGAACGTTCTCAGGAACCAAAGCGTTCCTTTGTCGACCAGATGTGGTGGTAGTCGGACACAAATGTACCTATGAGGGCAGAGTACCCGAAGACAAGATAGCTGAAGTTGTCCTAACTTGGCCCTCTTGTAAAGACAAGAGTGATGTACGAGCTTTCTTGGGGACGGCTGGACAATTGAGAATGTTTATAGAAAACTACTCAAAGAAAGCCGCTCCATTAACGAAGCTAACTAGTAACATACCTTGGGAATGGGGACCAGAGCAAGAAAAAGCGATGGACCTACTAAAAGATGGTATACGTAAAGCACCTGCTCTACGGCCTATTAATTATGACTGGGATGTTAACATTTCGGTGGATACATCGTATAAAGCGGTTGGTTGGTATTTATACCAGTTAGACCCTAACGATCCTAAGAAGAAATATTTTAATTATTTCGGATCGCTGACTCTGAATGAAAGAGAAGCCAGATTTTCTCAAGCAAAACGAGAATTATATGGGCTTAAACTAGCTCTCGAAGCAAGCTACTATCAGATATATGGTTGCCGACGTCTCACCGTAGAGACGGACGCTAGCTATATTAAAGGAATGCTAGACAATCCGAGTTGTGGTCCAAATGCGACTATCAATCGATGGATTGAGGATATCAGGAAAAAAAAATACC